>JBBBDQ010001893.1:45000-185000 GCA_037127315.1 Ascarosepion bandense | reverse complement strand
GGGATAGGGAGATGTGGAAGGCCATGAACGCGTACGTCCTGAAGGGACACGGCACATAGAAGAAGGAAACGCATCTCTACCTTATCATTCTGATATTTCAGAACCTGATAGATTATGCAGACTGACAAATACTGATTTTCTTAGTTCTTGCGTTACAAACGATCTTGGAAAGACTAATGTCACCTCGTTTGGTGTTTATTCATAGGATATAGCTTCAACTGGTCATGAAAACGTTTGATTTCTTCATCAGTAGCTTGGTTTTTTACCATTTCCTACAAAATCGCATACATCTAAAGTAACGGCATTAGATCGACAGCATCATATCATTTACAATAGTCTAACTTTTACATGTGAAATAACACTAACATCTTCTTTTAAGTCTTGGGCATCTTCTTTCAGGACCTAGGCAATCATGGCCCTCCACATCTTTCTGTCCATTGGAGCTCTTAATAAGTTTTGTCTTTCTGCTATTTCACTCAAACCCTGGTTCTGTCATCCATGGCTTCTGTTCCAACGAGCCTGAGTCACTGATGCCTCCGCAACAGGTGTTTACTCGTGCAACCAGACTGGCAACTGGGTCTCACCCATTCACAGTTAGATCAACCAAATGCAGACGACAATTCTACTCCTTCAGCTTCTTTTCCCGCACTTCCCGCCTGTGGAACTCGCTTCCTTATTCTTGCTTTCCTGCGGCTACAACCTCCAGGAATTTAAATGTAATGTCAATTCTCATCTCTTAACAACTTGACCCATATTTCTTTCCACACTGTCCTGTAGATCCCTTTTTTTCTCTCACCTTCGCACCTGTCATCACACCTGTATTCCCATCCTTCTCTTGCTCCTTTCTAACTGGTTCGTCCTTCTCCTCATTCTCCTCTAATCCTTTTACTCTTATGTAGCCCCCTGCACATCAGTAGCGTTCCCGCCTTGCTCGGGGTGATATGATTGAAAAAAAAATTACTGAGACCCGTAAGTATATCAGGCGCTGCCTTACCCTGTCCTTCTTTCTCTCTATCCGCTCTGCGAGTATCAGATTTTCAAGCCTTCCTTCCTCATTATTTGTCTCAAAAATTCCAACTGCTTCTTCTTGATGTTAATTATAAGTTTCTTTCTTTGTTTCCATTCTCTCCAAATCTTCGTTATGGCACATAATTTCAGCATATGTTATTCTCAGCATCCATCTGTAGAACTATGTTTCTGTTGCTACGATTCTCTTCTTCATCTTTGAGGAGGCTGTCCAGCATTCGCTGACATACAAGAGGAAAAATATCACGTTAAAGATCAGTACACTTTTCTTTGTTTCCAACGAAATTTTCCTGTCTCTTAGTACACTGCTTAGCTTTTCTAAGCTTTCCAGCATCTCTGTTGCAATCCCCATCTCTTTGTTTCTGTTCAATTTGGCCAGTACAGCTTCCATTTCAGTTTTTAATATTTCCGACCCGTTGGTAATTCTGTATATTTCCGGTTGTTCTCTTTCGTCTTGGAACAGATCTCCGATATTTTCGTTCCATCGCTGAAGTATTTTTTTCTTTCTCTGATAACAGTGTTTTGTGTAACTATCAAACAAAATCACTAACATATGACTTATAAAGCAAAAGTGAAATTTTTGACTATTGAAAACATTACAAAGAGGTTTGTTGTCTGTTAACGGCAGCACATTCCTGTGTTTAAAATACAAAACTACCATGTAGAAAACTAGAATATCCCTATCAAAGGTGGAATATTTTTTGCTGTGTCTGTTATAAAAACTATCTATTACAAGCCGATAGTCATTAACATTTGAGTTGGAGTAGGCGAGAGCAATCACACTTTATGAAGTTTTTTTTATAGTTTAAAATTGTTTTATCTATTATCTTTCGTCTTTGGATGCGCACATATGCATTCAATAAGAAAACCATATCGCTAAAACGTGGAACGAGCTATTGATAGACATTGACAATTCCACCATGATTTAGAGTCGTTTCACGAAGGAAAGTCATTTAAATTGACAAGTTTTTATCGCTAGATTTTATACCATCGCTAGAAATTCGGAATCCCAGTGATTCAAGTTCGGGGACACTGAATGAGTATTTCTAATTTCGGTTGTACTCACTGAGTTCTTGTTGAAATTAGTCGAGGGGTTGGAATATGTTTCTTTGTTGTCCGTAGTTCTGGGTATGACGATAAACTACACCCGGCAGCAAGGTCTCCCTGATTAAGAGATTGAAGTTTTTGTAGGACGTGGAACCCTCTGTTAATTGCTGTTTCTCCTAGGTCTGACTTGACCAGGGCGTGGGTAGCAACTGTCAACCATTAATGCCAGCAATACATTGTTATATAGTAAATTTACAAGCAGTACCTATTTATAATATAGTGACCAACAATACATTTTTAAAGCAAAATGACCAACAATATATTTTACAGCAAAATGACTAACAGACCCGAAGGTGGCGTGGCACGAAAGAGGATATTCAAAGCAGACTGGGCAAGTCCAGGAGTGTGTTTAAGGAAATGAACAACATCTGGGGATCAACACAGTACAGCACCAACGCCAAGCTCAAGCTATATCAGAGCTGTGTTGTATCTACTCTCCTCTACGGATCTGAGTGCTGGAGAATGACTAAGGTGGTTCTTGCCAAACTTTGATCTTTTCACACCATATTCCTCCAACGAATACTGAGAATATTTTGGCCAGAGAAGATCTCCAATGAAGACCTGTTGAGGAGATGCAAACAAGACAACATGGGCACCATCATTACAAGAAGGCGGTGGCGATAGATTGGACATGTGCTCCGGAAAGATCCACAATCAATCACAAGAACAGCACTGCACTGAACCCCAGATGGAAAAAGATATAGGGGAAAACCAAGAACGACATGGAAAAGTACGGTGAAGAATGAGATGAAAGCCATACAGCACTCTTTGGGTTTATTGACTAGTCTGGCCCAAGATAGGCAGAGGTGGAGAAGCTTTGTTGCTGCTCTACACACCATTGGGTATAATGGATAATATATATATATATATATATATATATATATATGCGTGTGTGTGTGTGTGTGTGTGTGTGTGTGTGTGTGCATCGTTCCTCTCACGTTCAGGGTTCAGAAGGAGATTCAGGAGGACTAACAGTACATTTTATCTGTAGTTGAAAGCATACAATTGCGTTCAAAATATATTTAGCTGAAGCCATAAAATTGTGTTCAAATATTTGGATTTCGGTATTAAATAACCCATAGAGGTGTTGATATGCCACCAAACAAAATCAATCAAGCAAAAAACTGCATGAAATAAATCTTTCATGACATTAGTACATATAATATTCTACAGTTTCTTAAGGGAATCAAACTTTATTTTAAAATATAACTTCAACAAAACTACATAATAGTTAACTGTAACCGTTTTCCTCTACTATACCAGTTTCTTTTCTCGCACTTTCTGTTTGTAGAACTCTCTTCCGTATACTTGCTTCCTTGGTAGCTACAATCTCTAAAACTTTAAATGCAACGTCAATTGATATCTCTTATCTCTTTGACTCCCATCTTTTCTTATCCATTCCCCGACCCCCAACGTATCTTGTTCTTCTTCCTTTTCACTCTACTCTCACGTAACTCTTTTCACACCAGTATACCTATCTTTTTCTTACAGGTCCTGGGCATGACAGTAAACTGTAACCGGCAGCAAGGCCTCTGATAAGGAGGATGTGAAAAGCATGGAACCACTGCGCAATTGCTGCTGTTCCCAGGTCTACCCTGACCCGAAGTGGTAGCACCTGTTAGGGACCCAGCTATGAGCAAAAAGTTAACCCCAAAACTGGGGTCAAAACATTTTGAAAGTATAAAAAAGACTTTTATAGAAAAATATACATTTTTTAAGGAAAAATATACCCAACAATACATTTTTGAAGAAAAAATTATTCTCAGCGAAACATTTTTGAATAGAAAACTAGAAGACATTTTTAGTTTTCTAAAATAAATAAGAATAAAAACAAAAACATTTCATCAAAATCTGACTAAATCAACCTTGTCATTATAACCAAATATTTTTAAAAATACCTTAGAACCCTACCTTTTTGGCATTAGATGCTTATCCCTTGTTCCCTGTTTAGGATATGGTTTCCGGCTTTCTCTTTTCCAATCTTTTCACTTTTCTTTTTTCTTTTTTCTTTTTTTTTTTTCAATTGGAGTAAATAGACTGAACTATCGCCCGGTTCACACTCCACCCACGTCTATTGAACAGGTGTAGAGGCTCATCCCTTGTTCCTTGTTTAGAATGTGGTTTCCGGTTTTCTCTTTTCCAATCTTTTCACTTTTCTTTTTTGTTTATTGTTTTTTCAATTGGAGTAGATAAATTGAACTATCGCCCGGTTCACACTCCACCCACGTCTATAGAACAGGTGTAGAGGCTCATCCCTTTTTCCCTGTTTAGGATGTGGTTTCCGGCTTTCACTTTTCCAATCTATTCACTCTTACGTAGCCCCCTGCGCACCAGTGGCCTTACCGCCTTGCTCGGGGTGATATGATTAAAAAAAAATAACCCACAGAAGCTGACATACCGTTAAACAAAACTCAAACTCAAACTCAAACCTTCTCTGACTCATTCTCTGACACTTCCTGTAACTTTTTTCTCCTTCTATTCACTCCCTACTTATGTAACCTTTCGCTCTCCTATTTTGTCGTCATGTGCACCAGTGGCAGTACTGCCTTGCTTGGTATAAAACTATAAAAAATGTATACAAAAAAAGCTACTTCAAAAACTATTTTACTTAATCATTGTTTGTATCTGTGGTTACATATGAAAAAGTGTGAGCTGACAAGTGAAATGAAATATACAAAATTTTAGTGCTATTTTCCTCATGAAATTAGGCGTGCCACTTAGAAAGTCAAATGGGCCACATGCTGCCCTCGAGCCGCAGTTTGCCAATGGCTATCCTAAAGTCCTCTCAACCTCTTTCACGCCCTTGCGTCAGTGGTATTGTCGCCTTACTAGGTAGGGGTGCGAAATGATTAAAAGATAAACGCAGATCACCAGAGGCATAACCACGTATATCTCTTGTGTCGCCTCATGGATATGCCGACCTCAGGTTTAAGACCCCCTACTCTAAACAATTTAAAGTTGACAACTTTTCGCATGGATGTAGGAGAAATCTTCAAGTTAATTATAAATTCTATCGATATTAGTGGATGACATCTCAGTTTAACAGTAACCTATCCGTAAGATTGTTATCAAGTACACGAAAATTTACACATTCACGACGACGCCCACTCGTACAAAGAAATAGTTTTATGTATCTGAATTAGCCTGACTCGTGCTTCTTCTTCTTCTTCGATGTGTCCTTTCCCTTCAGGACGTAGGCGATTATGGTTCTCCACGTCTCCCTATCCCTTGTGGCTTTTAGTATGTTTGCTCCTGTTACTCCTGGCAACCCCCGTTCCATCATCCACCTGATCAGGCCCTGCAAATATCCGCTGCCTTCCTCTGTCTCTCTTTCCTTCTATCTGGCCAGTCAGTATCAGGTTCTCCAAGCTCTCCTTCCTCATTGCGTGTCCCAGGAACTTCACTTGTCTCTTCCTGATGCTCAGTATTAATTTCCTTTTTGTTGCCATTCTTTCCAACACCTCATCGTTGCTTGCATGCCCAGTCCACGATATCCGTAGCATCCTTCTGTAGAACCACATTTCCGCTGCTTCCAGTTTTGTCCACATTTTCGATGATATTGTCCAGCATTCACTACCATATTGAAGAACTGACATCAAATAGCAATCCAGCAGTATTTTCTTTGTTTCTAGTGAAATTTTCCTGTGTGTCAGTACTTTACTCAGCTTCTGGAACGCGTCCTTTGCCATGTCAATTCACCTTCGGATCTCTGTGTCGCACTTTCAATCTCCTGTTAGAACACTTTCTAGGTATTTAAATTTTTCTACTTGCTTGATTCTGGTATCCCCCACCTGTATTTGGCATTTTGAGTTGCCCCTTTTGCTGATGACCATGCATTTAGTTTTCTTCTTCGCGAATTCAGATAGAAAAGGGGCGAGATTTTACAATGCTGGAAGGCTTATGGCTACATCACGTTGAAACATCGGTTTCCGTATGATCGCCGAATTTAATCAATGTCGAGCCTGGTCTGTACCTAGAATGGTGACCGCTTACGTGCTGTAAGCTTGCATATACTAGTGGCGAAATAGATAGTGACTAGGAATAGTAAAATTGAAATCGGAAATATACAGGGTGACTGAAAAGTAACTCTCCATTTTAAAATGCTTATAATTTATCTATATAATCTTTACGGTCAGGACTTCTGGCTGGCGACTCACACATAACATAAGGAGTTAGTTTTCACTCACCCTCTATATAGAGAGAGATGAGCGTCTTAAGTAAATAAACAGGCAACAATAAAAAGAAATCTAAATCCGAAAACATTCAATGCTAATTGTCATTTCAAGTTCAAACACCTGTTATCGTACGGTCACCGAAGTTAAACAACGTAGAGCCTGATCAGAGTAAGGTACTTTAAGCCTGGATTTGCGGTTGGTGTGACGGCTCGGATTTGTTAATCGGATAACCTAGTTCCAATTACTGTTGGATCCGTTATATCCACTTACGTGCAAGTAGGGTATGAATCCAGCGATTCTCCTCCAGCTATGGGTTACTTAGTATCATTTAATCATCATGATCTAAATATATATATATATATATATATATATATATATATATATATATATATAATTTAAAAATATCCTCTGGTTTTAAATAACCTGCACACGGTTGATAGTCCGAAAAAAGAAATCAATAAAATCAAAACATGCTAGAAGTGTTTCATTCATGACATGAAATTATTCACAAATCTAACTGATTGACTGATTTGTTAAACGTCATATCAACAACTTATGGGTCATTTAATGTCGAAATTTAATTTTCTTTGGAGCTTTGAAGTAATACAAATATTATGTATACTATTCTACTTACAAAATTGAATATATGGTAGATGATACTTAGATTTAGTACATATATATATTTATATGGACATGATTACTAGAAGTGGTGATATATAGGTTTTACGTTCGTGTTTGTTGCAGTTATATTATAGAATACAGTTTGATTTAAGAAATAATAAAATAAAATAATACTAAGTCACTCCCTTTTAGGCATGCTATTTGTTTTCTTTTCTTTCCTTCTTTCTTTCTTTCTATCTGAGTCTAGTCATTATCTATCTATCTATCTATCTATCTATCTATCTATCTATCTATCTATCTATATATATATATATATATCAATCTCAGTCTGTTCATATCTCTCTGTGTATATATATATATATATATATATATATATATATATTATCTTGCTTATGACATAAAATGCAACAGGTGGTACGGTTCTAAATTGACTATCTGAAGTCTTGGAAAATGTGGAGTTACCACTTAAATGCCATTTCTCCCAGGTCCATTTTGGCGCGGAGGTGTAGTACCTGTTAAGGTCCCATCTATGGGTCAACAGTTTGCGTGTGTACCTGTGTGTGTGTGTTTGCTATGTGAATACATTGCATGCGTGCGTGTGTGTGTGTGTGTGTGAGAGAGAGAGAGAGAGAGAGAGAGCGAGAGAGACGGCTATGTAAATATGTACTTTGACTGTGGAATATTTGCATTATGTATATGTGTGTGTACATGTATGGGGGCGTTTCGAAGCCTGAGCAAAGTCAGTATGGGCACTCTTAAACCACCAGCCCTCGTACTAGAGACGACAAACTCTGTCATTAAAGGTTCTTATGTATATTGTGTTTTCTACCATGCACTAATCAATGTATTTAAGGAAAGTCAAATTCTGTGATAATATCATATGCGATCATCACAAATACCTAAAGCGTGGCATGTATTGCATCTGTAAGTTTTGATGGCACAAGCAACTGGCCACTTTAAACAAATCTTACTGAAGGTTGATCGGTAGCTGGAGAGCTAATTGTTCAACACGAGTGCATGCAGGACAGAAAGCCTATGCATAATTGTAAAGCAAAGGGCACAATTCACTCCTGACCCTCATTTATCGTTTACGATAGGAGAATAATAGATAGATAGATAGATAGATAGATAGATTATTATTATTATTATTATTATTATTATTATTACGTTAGAACATGTGAGAAACTACTACCAAATAGTACATTTTGTTTCGACATTGAAAAACGAATGTCTCATCAAGGTAGTTAACAATGCAAGGCTACAAAACGCAATCTGTTCTACTAACTAAGCCGCAGCTAGAGGGAGAAAAGATGAATTAATACTTTTCCCAATGCCACTTGCACGTGAGTGAATGCAACGAATTCAACGAGAATTCGAACTCGGCTCTCCAATTTCATACTCCGAGCTGATATCTACTGCACCACAGTGTACACCTCGCCTTGTAAATGACCTCAGTATGAAATGTTGAGTTTAATTTTGTACGTGATAGTGGACACCGAGATCAGAAGGCGTATAGACATGGTCAAGGAGGCATTCCAGAAACAAGAAACATTTTAAGAAACAAGTAAATTTTGCTTGGAACAAAGAAAAAAGTTCTCGATTGTTATGTGATGTCTTTCCATCAATATGTTAGCGAATACTGGATAATGTTATCAAAGATGAAGGAAAGACTTAAAGACTTGAAATATGGTTCCACAGAAGGATGCTGAGCATACTATGGACAATGGTTAATCAATTTTTGGTCATAATTAAATTAGACGAGTGCACAGTTGTATTAAAAAAAAGCTCATTACATATATATTGGAGAGCTTTATGGATATTTTTCATTTGAAAACATGTTATTTTCGCAACCAAGGTAACAATCTATCGGTATCTTCAAGCAATTTATAACAACTGATTTTCTAACGTTTTCAAACGTACAACAGGGATTTTTTACGAATGTACAACTGAAATTTTTATATAACCGAAAATTTCAAAATTAGTGGGGAGTTGCTTACGGATTTTACACACTTTTATACAGGTTTGTATAATCCTAAAATATATTTTCTGGTGTAATTAAATCTGAACATTATTTGTGATTTTTCATTTAATAATTTTTTTCTGTAAACAATATTATGGTTAACTTTTCCTCTCGGCACAATCTGCAGACATCACCACCGTTGTAAGTTTTGGCTTTTATTATTATTATTATTATTATTATGTCATTTTTCATCATATTTCGATTTCTGCATTGGTCTCACTACCAACCAAGTCTGCGGGGAGACCTAAGGCAGGTAGTGGCGTGTTGTTATGACTCCATTTCATGTTTTTCTATCCTCCCTATCATCCCCAGCATTACATAGATAACGTTTTCCTTAGTGTGTGGGCTGTACTTAATAAGACAATTTTTTGTATATCTCTTAAGCTGGGGTTTCCAGGGATTCTTTCAATGTGTTGTTTTGTTCCATTTTTTATCATTCCAAGTGCACCTACTATCACTGGCACAACTCTTGTTTTCAATTTCCACATTTTTTCTATTTCAATTTCCAGGTCTTTATATTTTGACAGTTTTTCAAATTCCTTGATTGCTATGTTACAATCCGCTGGACAAGCCATATCAATTAATAGACAAGTTTTCTCCTTCTGGTTTTTAACAATAATGTCTGGCCTGTTTGCTTCAATTTTTCTGTCTGTGTAGATGGTGTAATCCCATAGAATGGTTACATCTTCTATTTCTGTAACCGGTGCTGGATGATGTTCATACCAGTGTTTGTTTACAGTTTTTCCATAATGTTTGCACATTGCCCAATGTAAATATTGCCCAACTCTATCGTGGCGATTTTTATATTCGTTTGGGGCAAGCACAGAACAGCCTGAGATTAGGTGGTCTATTGTTTCTTGGTGTTTATCACAAAACCTGCATTTTGGATCCATATTATTATGCATAATATTTGCCTGAAAGTTTCTCGTGAAAAGATTTGGTCTTGTGCTGCAAGTATAAATCCTTCAGTTTCAGACTTTAATCCAGATGCACGTAACCATCGATGAGTATTAACTTTGTCAACATTGGATTTATTGGCACGTACTGGATATTGGCCATGCAGAGGTTTGTCTTGCCAGCGCTGTTTCATCTTTTCAAGAGCTTTATCTTTGGCTTTCATTTTCATATTTTTTGCCGCAATAGTTGGTTCTTGGCTACTGTTTTGCTTTTCTACAGAATCTACTAACTGTAATTCTTGTTTGTATTTACTGCCTTCTTTTATTATTGAATATTTTTTCTTTCTTTCTTCATGTTGCCTTACTAATTGTATCATCCAATCCTTTGTTGTTTCTATGTATGTTAGTAAGCCAATAGTTGTTGTCTTGTATGACAATTCCAGCTGAATAAGACCCCTTCCACCTTCTTTACGGGGTATGTATAGACGGTCTACATCAGCCTTTGGGTGATGCATCCTATGCTTAGAAAGAAGCTTTCTTGTTTTAGCATCCATTCGCCTGATGTCGTTTAGAGTCCAGTTTAAGATGTTGAAGCTATATTGGACAACTGGGATTGCAAGGCTATTAATGGCCATAACTCTATTCTGTGAATTTAATTCAGTTTTTAATATCATTCGTAGCCTTCTATAGTACTCTTTACGCACTATTTCTTTCATTTTTTTATGGTGAATGTTTTCGCTCTCATTTACACCTAGGTATTTATAAGCTTCTTCTGGTTTCAATTCTTTTATTGTTACAGCAGGGTCTAGGCTAATTGAGGATGTTTCTTGTATTGATCCACGTAAAACTGTAGCTTTAGCACATTTATTCAAATTAAATTTCATTCCAATGTCTTCGCTGAAGCATTTTACAGTTTGCAGAAGACCTTCCAGCTCATTATCATTCTTAGCATATAACTTTAAGTCATCCATGTAAAATAGATGGCTTATTTTCTTTTGGCCTATTTTATAACCACATTCTGTCTTATTAAGTTGACTGGTTAGTGCTATTAATGATATGCAGAATAGTAAGGGAGATAAAGAATCACCTTGAAATATACCTCTTTTGATGTTTATTTCATCAGACTTATAGGTTCCATTTATATATATATTTATATATTTTTATTTCGTCAGACTTATAGGTTCCATTTATTATTATTATTATTATTATTATTATTATTATTATTATTATATCAGAGTGTTTTTCATTTTTTTGTTTTAATTTCCACATGTGGCTAGCTAGTTTGATACAATTTTTAACGTTTTCCAGTTTGAATGTAAATTTGTGATTAATCCATCTGTTTTTGTAGATACCAAACATATTTAGGATCTACAAACAAGTTTTAAAAAGAAAAAAAATCCCTGAAGAGTGGAGACATCACAATAATGCTTTCACGAAACTTCAAATCGGCATAACTGAAATCGCACTCCTCAGCTAAGCGACAAACTTCTCCACATTAATTTATGTTAACCCTTTATTTGTTGATATCGAGCACTTTATGACAAAATAATCAGTTTATCTAAAATGACTTTTCTACAAGTAAACTAGTGAAAAAAAAATAGCAGTTTGGTCATTGTAATATATGTACACCGTGTTTCGATCCCAGCCAGAAGAATGTGGATGTCTAGCCATACTGATGAGCTATGATACAGCAAAATAGGCTTGTATGTGGATGACTAATGCTTTCATTACAATTAAGCTCTCTAGAGAAGAAAATTTTTAAAACAGTTTTCCACTTCTGCGATACATGCGTGACTGTTCAGAAATGAATTGATTTCTTTCGGTGACTGGCGTGTGCATACACAGCTTATATGCAATACGTTAAAATGTCCCTTCTCTGATTCCATGCACCTATAGCTTAGTGGATATCGACTTCGACTGACACCAAATCGATCGAGTTTCAATCCCAGCCAGAAGCAAGTGGATGTCTAGCCACACTGATAAGTTGTGATACAGCGTAACAGGCTTGTATGTGGATTATATATATATATATAGAAAGTAACCTAAAGAGCCAACGAACCTACCAGGGTTTCACCTAACCGGATCTTCAAGGAAGGTTACTTTCTTTGTTTGGTCTACTTGTGTAATGAGCGCTTTTTGTTTTAGGTTACTCGTCTCAGGTTTCTTTCTTTGGGCAGCGTACTTTGACTGATGTTCAAGTGCTTAGCTCGTTCTTTTTTTATTACCATTTTTTCCTTACGCCTATATACTCGGAGTTTACATATATATATATATATATATATATGTGTGTGTGTGTGTGTGTGTGTGTGAGAGAGAGAGAGAGAGAGAGAGAGAGAGATTGTGGCAAGTTTCTTGATACTTCTTTATTGATTTTTAACACACAGCATAACCGAGTATCAAGAATAACTGGTCATATTTTTACAATGATTAAAAATTTGCTCCATTATTAGGGATTTTCTGTTCTAGCCTTGTACAAGACTATGCCAAATGTTTCTAGATATTTTCCAGACTCTACTGTAGGCAAATAATTTATTTTGAATACTTTTAGCGGATATATGGGTGTAATTGGATATCGACTCGAAATGAGAAATTGGAGAGCCGAAGTGGAATTCCATTCGGGCTCTTTGCATTTAATTACGCTTAATACTCTTGGAAAAGATAAGAACCCATCTCCTTCCCAAAGCCCAACAATGGGTTAATTTTTAGGAGTTGTAAAAAATAATTGATATTTTCAAAAAAATTGGAAAAATAATGAAAAGTCATTGCTATTCTCAAAAAAAGTTGTTAATGAAATATTAATTCGCAAAAAAAAATAAAAAAATAAAAAATAAAAAATGAAAAAATCTTTCAATCCAAAATACGGTTTGGTTATAAGTAACATACAAAGGGTTGATAAGACGTAAAAAGTAAATTAATGCAATCGTATAGTTAATCTAATTTTCATTGGGGACATAATTTGCGTAGCTTTACACAAAACTATGTAATGACTGATTAAAAGTAAACAATTCAACTAACTTTCTCAAAACGACATGTCATTTCAAGAATAACGAAGAAAAGGAATCTGTGGAGAGCCATTACTCTCTATGTCCAGAAAAAATAAGGCATTAAAAATGAAGATGATATGGTAATTTACATATGATAAAGAAAATTAATCTTTGCAGAGTCATGACCAACTACGCCCAGAAGGGAAAAGGCATTGAAACGGTAAAGATGACATAGAAATTAACAGATAATAACGAAAAGGAATATGTGGAGAGCCATAATCGCCTACGCGCGATGTTCAAAAGGTATTAAAATAATAAAAATGCCGTGGTAATTCACGCATAAATACAAAAAGAAAACTGTAGAGAACCATGATCAGTTACGTCCAGAAGGAACATAGCATTTAAAGAATAAAGATGACATGATGGTTCATACATAATAAAGAAAAGGAATTTATGGATGGTCATGAACACCTACTTCCAGAGGTGACATGATATTAAGACAATAAAGATGATATGACAATACACACATAATAACGAAAATGAATTTGTGGAGCGCCATGAACGCCTTTGTCCAGAAGCAACATAATATTAAAACACTAAAGATAACATTTAAAATTTGTTTTTTATACCTAGGAAGTGTTCTAACAGGAGATGGAAAATGCGACACAGAGATCGGAAGGCGAATTGGCATGGCAAAGGGCGCATTCCAGAAGCTGAGTAAAGTAGTAAGACACAGGAAAATTTCACTAGAAACAAAGAAAAGACTGCTGGATTGCTATGTGATGTCAGTTCTTCAATACGGCAGTGAATGCTGGACAATATCATCAACAATGAGGACAAAACTGGAAGCAGCGGAAATGTGGTTCTACAGAAAGATGCTGCGGATATCGTGGACTGAGCATGCAAGCAACGATGTGGTGTTGGAAAGAATGGCAATAAAAAAGAAATTAATACTGAGCATCAGGAAGAGACAAGTGAAGTTCCTAAGACATGCAATAAGGAAGGAGAGCTTGGAGAACCTGATATTTACAGGCCAGATAGAAGGAAAAAGAGACAGAGGAAGACAGCGGATGATATATTTGCAGGGCCTGCTCAGGTGGATGACGGAACGGGGCTTGCGATGTGTAACAGGAGCAAACATACTAAAAGCCACAAGGGATAGAAAGACGTGGAGAACCATAATCGCCTACGTCCTGAAGGGACAGGGCACATAGAAGAAAGATAACATTGCAATTCACACATAATAAAGAAAAGTAGTCTATGGTGAGCCATAAACGCCCAGGTTCGACAGCGACATGGCATTGAAACAATAATGATGAAATGTAATTCACATATAATAACGCAAAGGAATCTATGGAGAGCCATGATCTCTTACGTCCGGAAGGGACATGGCATTAAAAAGTAAAGATCATATGGTAATTCACACATAATAAAGAAAAGTAATTCATGATTAGGATGCTCTCCGAAACGGCAATACAAATGAAGAAGGACTTGTATCTATGTTTCATCGATTATGCAAAGGCGTTCGACGAAATACGCTACAAAGAATTGATGGAGATGCTCTTTTGGGAAAGACATAAGGGTAATCAAGTATCTCTACTGGCAGCAAAACGTAAGACAAGGATGTGTCTTTTCACCGGATCTATTCAACTTGTACAGCGAGACTATTCTGAGGACCCGAGATGTTATGCTGGGATTTGTCATCGGAGGCCATAATTTGAACAACATAAGGTACGCAGATGATACAGTGCTGATAGCAGACACGGAAAGGAAACTACAAGACATTCTACAGAAGGTAGCTGAAGAGAGTGACAAGAAAGAACTACAAATAAACTGCAAGAAAAACGGAATGCACGGTCATCAGTAAAAAGCGGAGCCCAAAATATAGGTGGGGATAATAAATTTGAGCAGGTACAAAAATTTAAATACGTAGGAAGGGTTCTAACAGAAGACAGAACGTGCGACACAGAGATCCGAAGGCGAATTGGCATGGCGAAGGACGCGTTCCAGAAGTTGAGTATAGTATTAAGAGACAGGAAAATTTCGCTAAAAACAAAGAGAGTACTGGATTGCTATGTGATGTCAGTTCTTCAACATGGCAGTGAATGCTGGACAATATCATCGAAGATGAAGGAAAAACTTGAAACAACTGAAATTTTGTTCTACAGAAGGATGCTGCGGATATTATGGATCGAACATGTGAGCAACGATGAGGTTTTGGAAAGGATGAAAACGAAAAGCAAATTAATACTGAGCAACAGTAAGAGATAACTAAAATTCCTGGGACATGCAATGTGGAAGGAAGACTTGAAGAAGCTGACATAAACAGGCCAGATAGAGGGAAGGAGAGACAAGGGAAACTTGACTGGCCTGCGCAGGTGGATGGCAGAACGGGTGTTGCATGGTGCAACAGGAGAACGCGTGCTAAGAGCCACCAGGGACAGGGAGACGTGGAAAGCCATGATCGCCTACGCCCTGAAAGGACAAGGCACTTAGAAGAAGAAGAAGAAGAAGAAGAAGAATTCATGAAGAGCCATGACCAATTACGCCCGGGAGAGACAAGGCATTAAAACAATAAAAATGACATGGTAATTCACTCATAATAACGTAAAGGAATCTGTAGATAGCCATTATTATCTCTGTCTGGAAGGGACATGGCATTAAAATAATAATGGCAATGCCTACATAACAAAGAAAAGAAATTGCTTGGACATTTATGCACTCTGGAGTCGAGAGTTCAAATCTAGTCAGATCTAGTAGCAGTTTCCCCCTATCGGTTAGCGCATAATAAGATTTCTCAAATATTATGACCAGTATGTGAAAATAAATGTACTCTTTAGCAAATAAATGGAGTGTCTACTCAAATATGAGTATTCAATAAGCATTCTTACGGAATATCGCGTTGAATACGTCGGTTTTCGTCCGATCACCGAAGTTAAGCAACTTAAGCCTGGTTAGTACTTAGATGGGTGACCTCTTGGGGAAGTCCAGGCTCTGTAAGCGTTCAGTGACGGATGTGCGTTGTGGTGCAATGGATGTCGGCTTGGAAAGAGAAATCGGTGAGCAGAGTTAGAATTCCAGTTGAGTACCCTGCATTCACCTAAGCACTGGTACCCTTGGGAATTGTATTAACCCGTCACTTCACGCCAGTTGTGGGTTAAATGACGGGATGGGGCCCTGGAGGCAACCCATCCAGTGTTGGTGTCGCAATAAAAACACCCTTGGTAGCCCTGACGAAGCATCAAGTATTCAGCTATTTGACAAGATTATGAATTTCGCTATAAACTGCACCAGGGTTCCAAATGCACAGGGAATACCGGCGGGGTGTAGTGAGTTGTATCTCGGCCAAGGCCGCAGGACGACGACGAAGCATAACGCTTAACTACAAAAATACATCGGATTAATATATAAATGTTTATCCTTTTCTTTACAAATTAAAGAATAAGAATAAGTGTAGTGCCATGGTTGACAATGTTCTAAAAGGACATCACATTGCTAAATATCTTTAAGCATAATTTAAGGAGTTAAATTCCCGAATATTTGCGAACGTAGTGACTTCGATCCACACTGGGTGGCACACTATTGATGTTGTGTTAGACTATACGATGTTTAATATAGTATATTCCACGATTTAACACGATTCGGTATTCAGTCATTCAGTTAAGTGTCTTACGCTTCTGTCGATCCATGACTGGCTATGCAGAAGATTTTCCCGCAGAAGGTTGCCATTTCTTTCTGCGGTAAACTGGTTACCAACTCAGTCTGTTCTTCTATTCAGTTCTTCTATCCAGATCAGTTATTTAAATGCACTATGTGGTACACGCTTAGGCGATCATGTCTCTTTCGATTCATGATTGACTAGAAAGAAGATTTTCCCACAGTAGGCTGCCATTTCTTTCTGCAGTAGACTTGTTACCAACCAAAGTTATAGAACCCAATCTGTCCTGCTATTTGACCCATGGGTAAAGAGAAAAGAAATGGATTCATACCTTTCCCAAGGGCATATGGGTAAGTTAATGCAACGAATTCAACGGGAGTTCGAACTCGGCTCTCTGATTTCTCATTCCGAGCCGAAATATATTTCTTATACTATTATTCACCCAATGAGTCTTCTACGTTGAAAGGCTCAAAAGCCAATCAAGGTAGAGGGTTACTAAATGAGATAGTTTTAAGGGCGTAAACGAAAGAGGAATAGGTTCGTATTATGAGGATACGTAAGAAAGATAACGGTTGAGCCGAGACTTGAAAAAATTGAGAATATTGTGCTCGTGAACTATCTCATCAGGAGTCTGTTACACAAAGTTGAAATTTTGTTTAAGAAGCTGTCTGTGTAGAAATTCTTCCTTACTAAAGGGATACGAAGGAAATGTGGATGAGTTGATGCCTTGTGCGGGGCATATTGTGTCCTAGCTATGCGTTAGTAAAAAAAAAATATTAAAAATAACATTATAACCTATTTCCCATAGAATTCCTGCCCTCCACACCCACAGGGTTTTGGTCAAAGATTTACCGGTCATTATTGGGCTGAATTATTTAAGTAAAATATGCAAATAATCTTTTAAGTATTAGTGTGCTTGTACTCATAGCTGTGCCATAACAATAGTAACATTCATTGAGATAGAAGACGTGGGGTGGGTATTTGAAGATGTTTGAAAACAAACAGCGACTTATATGGAGAAAAATATGATATCTATTGAATGGCACATGATCTGTCAATGCGCAACGAGTTGTCAATCGTTCTTTCGACCTATTTATCTATCGCTCAGTGGTCAGGATTTTTTTTTTTTTTTTGCATTTATTTTGCATGTCAATTTCTCAGTATCTTTCATTTATCAGCCTAGCCACAAAAAAAAACAAAAAAAACAAAAGCCAATCGCTATCTATTCTCCTTATGTTCATGATAATCAGCCTATACACGGTTTGTTTGTTGTTGTTGTTTTTTTGTTTTTGTTTTTGTTTTTCTGTTTCTGTCCAAGGAGTCTAATCCCTCACATTACCCCCGTACTCTAATTGTAAAGAAAAAGTTTTTCTTCGTTTTTTTTTTTAAGAATTGCAACTTTATGGCACGGATATCGGCTCGGAACGAGGAATCGGAAAGCCGAGTTCGAATTCCAGTTGAATATCTTGCATTCACTTACGCGCAAATACCCTTGGGAAAGGTATTAATCCGTCTCTTCCCTTTAGTTATGGCTTAAATAGCAGAACAGCTTGGCTTCTATATCTTTGGCTGGCAACCACTCTATCGCAGAAAGCAATGGCAACCTACTGCGGTATAATCTTCTGCTCAGTCAGTCATGTTTCTTTCGAGACATGATCGCCCAAGCATGTATCACGTATGGCATTTAACTGACTGACTGACTTTATGGCCCAGGTTTCCGCGTGGATGCTTTCCTAAAAACACGATAAGCTCATCAAATCAACAGCCAATCGTTATCTATTCTCCTTATCTTCATGATCTTCATTTCTTACAGCCTCTTTACAAAATATCTGTTGGTCCATTTAAACTCAATTTATAAAAAAATATTCTTCTTGTAAACACATTTGGACCGTGGGAGATTAATTCCAGGTAACCAAAGAAAGACCAGTGCTCTAACCATGGAACTATGAAATTCGATCCTCACTGGGAGCTGTTCTTCTCCAGAATGTGCGTTGTAGTGCAGTGGATATCGACTCGGAACGAGAAATCTGGGAGCCAAGTTCGAATTCCAGTTAAATTACTTGCATTCAATTACGCACAAATACCCTTGAAAAAGGTATTAATCCGTCTCTTCCCTCCAGTTATGGGTTAAGTAATAGGACAGAATGGGTTCTATAGCCTTGGCTGACAGTCAGCCTACCGCAGAAAACAATGGCAACCTACTGCAGGATAATCTTCTGCCCTGTCAGCCATGTGATTGCCCAAAGCATGTATCATGTATGGCACCTGACTGACGAGATTTGCAACTTTGTCTCACTGTTTTACGGTTGAACTAGCTTGACTGAACCGTCAGTTCTATTCTAATTGTTTCTTTGCTCGCACTTCTCACCCGTGGAATTAAATTCCCTAACGATTTCTTGCTTCTCCGATAGCTACAATCTTGAAAGATTTATATGGAAGGTTAATCTTCTGTCTTTCTGAACTGTCTTCTTTTATTGTCTTTTTTTCTCTACTTTTCCTCACTAAAATATTCTCATTCTCCCCCCCCACTCACAAAAATCTACATCAAACTAACATTATCGCCTTTTGAAATAGTTAAATAAAATTAAAACCTCCACCTCAAGTTAACTATTGTCATTAACTTTGCGATCTTCATTTCATGCTGCTCTACATTGAGTAGTTCGCGAGCCTTATATTGAGTGACCACTAGTAAAAAAAAAAAAAAAAAGGTGTATCAAAATCAGTTTTTTTCTTCACGTCATCACTCCGTCACTGTTTCTTCGTATCCGTGATATCTTTCTGTACATGACTCTCAAAATCTGTCTATATCACGTTATCACCTTATCCGTAGAATCTAATCACTGGCAAGCTGGATTGTTTTAAAATTTTGCACGCAAAATGCAAGATCGTCCACTATCTTCTATCTACTAATATCCATTTTCATCCACTTACGCGAAGAATTAGCCGTTTGTTACGTGAACTACAGCCGGATATTCGCGGAACACATGTTAAACACATTGCGTCTCTGGCACCAGAAGGAGGTATCTGCTGGTACGAAAAATGACATGTACGTCCAATAATCAACCATCATAAACACCCCTTCATATATATATATATCTAGACGCACATATATGAATATTAAAACAGGGTTACTATATTTTAAGATGGGGTACACACTCGCACGAACACAAACACACAGACCCGTGCATAAGCACGCACACACGTGCTATCCACAACTGTACACAAAAATAAACGTAATACTTATTTAATATATAATGAAATAAATATGCATACATATATATATGTGTGTGTGGGTGTGTTTATCCAAGTGAATAAGGAACGAAGAAAAAAATAACAATATTCAAAATATTAATTTAAAACAGTGCTCAATATAAAATAGAGATATGAATATTTATTATAATTATAGTTTAGAACATGTACAAATTATCATCTACTACAAAGTGTACATTTTGTAGTAGATGATAATTTGTACATGCTCTAAACTATAATAAAGATATTATATATATATATATATATATATATATATATATATACTGAGCAGTTATAGGTCAGATTTAAGTTAGACCAAGAGATGAGCCTCTTCACGTCTATTGAACAGGTGAAGAGGCTCATCTCTTGTTTCCTGTTTAGGATGCGGTTTCCGGTTTTTTCTCTTTTCCAGTCTTCTCACTTTTTTTCAATTGGAGTAGATAGACTAAACTATCGCCCGGTTCACACTCCATCCACGTCTATTGAACAGGTGAAGAGGTTCATCCCTTGTTTCCTGTTTAGGATGCGGTTTCTGGTTTTTTTTCTCTTTTCCAATCTTTTCATTCCTATGTAGCCCCTGCACATCAGTGGCATTACCGCCTTGCTCTGGGTGATATGATTAAAAAAAAAAAAAAAAAAAAAAAGACCAGTAAGCAATTGTATTAAAAAGTGCTCAATACATGTTTGATGGAGGATGAAGATTTAGCATGTAGAGAGTTTAGATGCATATGGAGGGAAGATCAGCCGGTTTCGCTACCATAGTTACGGCCATTCCGGTTTCATCAGGCGATATATTTTGAGCAAAAGCAAATGCCTGACAAAACCGAAAAGGTTCAAACCATATTTGCGTAACCGGCTGTTCTTTGCTAAGTAAAAAATATATATATAGTCGTCATCCGCAGACAGATCTGTTTCGCTGTATCACAGCACATCAGCGCTGTTAGATATTCGATTGCTTCCAACCAGGATTGAAACCCGACCGAATTGACATCAGTCGGTGATGCTACCTCTAAGATATGGGCGTTCGATAAAGGAATGTGGACTTTAGCGTGTTATATACAATGTAAACACACACCAGAAGCCGAGTGTGTTCAATTCATTATTATCAAATTCATTATTAGTATATATATATATATATATATATATATATATATATATATATATACATCGCTCATTCACTAAAGAATTAGAACACTCTGACTACTGGCGTATAATACATCATGATGATCTGTTATACAGCGAAACAGATCTGTCTGCAAATCAAATAAATATATATATATATATATATATATATATATATATATATATAAACGAGATTATATTTATACTCGTCTCGAAAACCTTCCTCGAAAACTATCGAACGAAGGAAAAAATGGTTGTAAAAAATGAAAGAGCTTAGAGCATGAAAGACAGTCATAAGTGTTCGGACCGAAATCAGCATGAAGCCCAAAGAAAAAAACCGACACTAATAATCATCTGACAGAAAACGCTCAATACAAAGGTAGAACAAACTAAATAAATAGCACCTAATGAGCCAGACGAACCTACCCAGGTTTCACCTAAACGGATGGTCAGGGAAAGCTGGCCAGCTTTCCCTGATGATCTGTTTAGGTGAAACCTAGGTAAGTTCGTCTGGTTCATTAGGCGCTATTCATATATATATATATATATATATATATATATATATATGTGTGTGTGTGTGTGTGTGTGTGTGTGTGTGTGTGTGTTAAATATATATATATATATATGTGTGTGTTATATATATATATATATGTATGTGTGTTAAATATATATATGTGTGTGTGTGTGTTTTAAAATCTTTTTATATAAATACACACACACACACACACACGCACATATATATATATATATATATATATATATATATATATATATATATATATATATTAGAACATGTACAAACTACAATCTACTACAAAATTGTACGTTTTGTTTCGACATTGAAATAACAATGTCTCATCAGGTAGTTAATGATGATGATAACGTTAACAAAACGATTTTAAAAGAAAATTTTAAAATCTTACTTCCTTTTATTTTCGGACACGTTTTCGTACGAGGTAAGAGGTTATTAATAAAGAGGGAAAAAATAGGGTATAAAAGATGAGAAAGCAGAACGAGAAATCAAAAAAAAAAAGGAGAAAGAAAGAGGAAATAGAAGAACTCAGAAAAAATAAAAAAGCAAAGAGGAAAACAAGAGAGAAAGAACCGAGAGGAAAGAGCCAATAAAAACGGCTCAGAGATAACGAGACACCAAATTTAGACAGCAACTAAAATATAGACAGATACAGATACTAGTCATCCGACGTCTGGGCTTAACAAGAATAAAAATGTAAGAAAATGCACAGAGGTAAGATTGTGTAGGGAAGACAACAGAAACGGCAAAGAAATAGAAATTTCAGAATTTGACCGGAAGTGAATTGTAGATATATACATTTGTTCGTAACATTGTATAAAAATAAATCCTTTCGGCATTTTTTAAAATGATGAAATCAAATACACAAACAGTAATTATTCAAAAAGCGCAGATCTGAGGACATTTAAAAATATAAAACGAAGATTTAAATTCATTAGTGCTAATATAATAAATTAGAGAAGGAAATAATTTTTTATAAACAAAATTAAATAAGAATTAAACTTAAATTAGAATTCAAAAATTTCTGGTATTTGTCTTATTATGTATGTCTCCCAAACCCTGTTTCGCCATCCACTTGCTCAAGCCAATCAATGTCTCGCGCTGCTTCCCCTCTCTCATATTTCCTCTATCTGTCCTGTAAGTATCAGATTCTCCAAGCTCTCTTTTCCTCATTACGTGTCCCAGAAACCCAGCTTTCTCTTCCTGATCCTAAGTATAAGTTTCCTTTTCGTTTGCATCCTATTCAAAACCTTGACGTTGCCCACATTTTCGGTCCATGGTATCTTCACTATCCTTCTGTAGAACTGTATTTCTCTTGCTTCGAGTTTCTCCCTTGTGTTTCTCCAACATTCGCTGCCATATTTGAGGACTAATATCACATAACCGTCTAATACTATTTTCTTTGTATCCAACGTAACCTTTCTGTCTTTCAATATTCTACTTAGCATTCGAAATGCTTCCTAGGCCATGCCAATACACCTTCTGGTTTCAGGGTCGCACTGTCCGTCATCTTTTAGAACACTACCCAGGTATTTAAATTTGTGGACATTGTTATATTTTACTATTTTGGCATTTTGGGCTCCTCTTTTTACTGATAACTAGGCATTCTGTCTTCTTGTGGTTTATGTTTAGTCTTTTCTTTTCGCTTTCTTTAGTTACCTTCTGGAGGATGTCATGTAGTTTCCTTTCCGGATCTGTTATCAACACTGTCTCATCAGCTATCAATACCAACGTTCAGAAAGGACACGGAACATAAAAGAAAATCTTTCCTCCATATTGATAGTAAAATGAATAACTTCGGATCATTTTCTGTTAATTCACCCCAAATAATGCTTGTTACTTAGCTCAAATATTAATTCAACCAAAAAAATTATAAATTTTATATCAAAGTTTTTGTTTTTGTATAAAACTTTTGGCACTCTTATAAATTTTAATCAAAATTTATTTAGCGTACCTCGCAACAACTCAAGCCCTAAAAATGAAAAATACCAAAACTCAGGGAGTTATTCACATTTTGAAAGTGTGGATGATATTCGAAGTACAATATGAATATATTGAAATTTTAAAAAGTAATAATCGTATTTATCGATGTGAGAGCGAATGCAGACCAGAGACTTAAAAATAGCGTACCGAAGCCGCCCACATTTGGGGCATTAGCAAAGGTCAACCCAACTGAAACACAATGGAAAAGTCACGCTCTGGGAGAATTTGATGTAGTAAATATAAATTCTTTTTATTTTGGGATGAATTAATATCCTGGGGTGAATTAATATTTTAGGTTGAATTAATATTTTGGGATGAATTAATATTTTCGGTTGAATTAACAGAAAAGATTCTCATAAATACTTCTTTGAAATTCTTCGTTAGTTTTCTAAAACTTAGGGGAACATTAAGTTATTAATAATGTGAGATGCGTTGTATGTGTGTATATGTAAGTTTGAAATTGTGTTTAAAGGAGTTTTATAGATATGAGTCGAATGCTTCTGACTAGTGCCGTCCCGATCAAGCCAGACACAAGTCGCCACTTGAACAGAAAAACTATTGACGGCTTCAGCTATCTGTGCAATTCAATATTACCCCGTCCGCTTGGCTCGTGGCTAGGGGTAGGCATTCCTATGAGGGGTAGCCAACCCGGAAGGGTGTCAGGTCGGCGCTTGCAAAAAGGGTATAAGAGTGGCACAAATTCTGGAAGAACGAGGGCACGGTAGCGTATTCTTCCGCCGAACTAACCAATCATGAGGAGTGGGGCACTGCACCATGAGCAACCAGGATAATTCGATCATAGGGACAAGTGGCCAGATAAATGAATAGTGGGTTAATCATGAAATCGCAGACTTTGAGACCCGACAGGAGATCTTTTCTGGGGCTACCAACTAGTGGGAGACAATTGTCTATGTGTGTGTGTGTGTTTATGTGTGTGTGCGTGCGGGTGCGAGCGGGTGTTTGTGTACACGCACGCATGCACAAATGTAAGCTTGTGTATATATGTATATAGGTATCAAAAGATAAATATATGCATTTTGATACCCATATACATATATACACAAGCTTACATTTGTGCATGCGTGCGTGTACACAAACACCCGCTCGCACTCACACACACACACACACACACACACACACACACACACACACACACACACACACTAACACACACACACACATACATATATATATATATATGTTTTAATTCATGTTTCAGAACTTAGTTGTTCTTTTTCGGGTGATATTTTAAAACAAATCGTTTTGTTTTAAAATATCAATAAGTTATTAAATATGTTTTATAAACCATTGTCGTGTGAGATGTGAATCTCTTTTTGTTTGAAATATTCTTAAAAGTAAGTCATTTTTTTTTTTTTTTTTTTTGCTTAGTTTTAAACTTTACATGTTTAATTGGTTTTCTTTATATTTTTTTAAAATTTTAGCAGAAATCTCTTGACTGGACTTTTTCGCAATCCCCCAACATGTTTCTTTTTTTTTTCTTCAATTGGAGTAGATAGACTAAACTATCGCCCGGTTCACACTCCACCCACGTCTATTGAACAGGTGAAGAGGCTCATCTCTTGTTCCCTGTTTATGATGTGGTTTCCGGCTTTCTCTTTTCCAATCCTTTCACTCTTTTCTTTTTCACTTTTTTTTTTCAATTGGAGTAGATAGACTGAACTATCGCCCGGTTCACACTCCACCCACGTCTATTGAACAGGTGTAGAGGCTCATCCCTTGTTCCCTGTTTAGGATGTGGTTTCCGGCTTTCTCTTTTCCAATCCTTTCACTCTTTTCTTTTTCACTTTTCTTTTTTCAAATGGAGTAGATAGACTAAACTATCGCCCGGTTCACACTCCACCCACGTCTATTGTACAGGTGAAGCGGCTCATCCCTTGTTCCCGTGTTAAGTCTGAGGCCCTTACCAACAAATTCAGGTGTTCTTTTCTTATCAGAACAATCAGAAGTTTTCCAAGCTTCTGTATCTTCATAATTACCATAAGACTCATCAAACTCTTTCCAAATTCTCAGCACTATCCTCTGATTGACACCCACTCTGAAATGTTCATGTTGGAACTTCCAGAACATATGTCAAGCATCAAAGCATGCTGTTTCCAAATTCCTGGCAGAATGAATTGCATCATGGTGCTCTTTTTATCACAGACAGTGCCAAACTGACTCTACTATACTGTGCGATCCACAAAATTAAAAACAAACAAGCATGTGTACAATTAAAAATATAGAATAGTGACAATTTACCCATCGCACCCTGGATATATGTTACATGACTACTACAGTTGGTATATTTGCATAATTTTAGTACTATTACACTATCCTTGTTTCGTCTTTTAATTCATGATGAGAACAACATTGATGACTGGAATCAACCAAGTATAAAATTATTTATGTCAACACTTAATTGATACAACAATTAATTGTTGAGAAAACAATCTAGAAAAAATTCACATGCCAAAAATCTACAATTTTTTTACCATTATATGTTAATTAAAACATTTTACAGTGGCAACTTTTGAATAATAAGTACCTAAATATGAAAAGTCAAAAAATACAATTTAATAACTGTTATAACATTAACGTGAATGTTATTTTCATCCAAATTCTATAACATTGGTTTTCATAACATTAATCTGAAGTGGACTTTTGGTAACTTGCTATTGCAAGTTCAACAAGTGGGATATCTTCAACGTAGTGATGAATCCTTCGATAATACACAACAATGCCGTAGAACACTGGAATACACAGAATATCAAATACTGAATGCACTGGAATACTGGAACACTGAATATAGTCAGACTTCTGCTGAAGTGATTTCTATATTAATATTTATGGTCACATGATCTCAGTAGCACAATCCATTCAACAGATACATTTGTTGCCTGGAGATATATATTCGACCACACATGTCAGTATCAACACATTCTTTCTATATAACAATAACAAAGATAGCTGAAGGCTCCTAAATATCAATACTGATTTGAAACAACTATAGAGTAGAAATAACTATTTACATGGCCAACGGGCTTCTCTCTGACAAACAGTATGGGTTTCGATTCACCAGGTCTACTGCTGATATGCTAACGACCATTACCGAGTACATATACCAGGCACTTGACAAGAATGGTGAAGCCCAAACCGTTGCCTTGGATATCTCCAAAGCATTCGACAGGGTCTGGCATGCTGGCCTCTTGTGCAAACTGCGGAGCTATGGGATAACTGGACATCTGTTTGACCTCATCCAGTCTTTCCTCTCTAACCGCACATTGAAGGTGGTATTAAATGGGCATGCCTCCCAAAACTACCAGACGAACGCGGGCGTCCCTCAAGGTTCTATCCTAGGTCCCACGCTCTTTCTGATCTACATTAATGATCTCCCCGACACCATTAGATCCCAAGTTGGCATGTATGCCGACGACACAACAATCTACTCCCGCATTGATCAGAAACCAGGTCTGGACGACAAAGTGAACCTCGCTGCCGTACTTGAAAGGGACCTCCAATCCGTAGTGACCTGGGGTAGGAAATGGTTGGTAAATTTCAATGCCTCCAAAACAAAGCTGTTATCAAATAATCAACATAGACAATCGCATCTACCTCCCATTAGCATGGGACAGGCTAGCCTCCCAGAGAGTAAAATACTACGCCTCCTTGGCCTTACACTCTCGGCGGACCTCAAATGGAATGACTATATTGAATCCATTGCCAAATCTGCTGCTATGAAAGTGGGCTCCCTGGGCAGGGCCCGGAAATTTTTCCCACCTGAATCTATTCTGCACATATACAAATCTACCATCCGCCCGTGTATTGAATATTGCTGTCATATCTGGTCGGGTGCCCCTGCTGCTCTCCTTGGGCTTATTGACAAAATACAAAGGAGGATCTGTAACGTGGTTGATACTGACTTGGCAGACCGGCTGCAGCCGCTCTCACACCGGCGTGATGTGGCTTCCCTGTGCCTCTTCTACAAGTACTTTCATGGCTTCTGCTCCGATGAGCTTAGATCACTGATGCCGCCTAAGCACGAATTTACACGAGATACTAGATTAGCAACTAGGTCCCACCCTTTTACAGTTAAACAAATAAGATGTAACCGTAAATTCTACTCCAACAGCTTCTTTTCTCGCGCTTCCCGCCTGTGGAACTCCCTTCCACAAGTCTGCTTTCCCGACAGTTACAATCTCCAGGTGTTTAAATGTAGGGTCAATAGACACCTCCTATCACACTAACTCCCAACTATTCTCACAACACTCTCATCTACCCAACCCTCATTCTCGGTATCCTTACCCGCCTATCACCCACCCTCTGTCATTTCCTATATTTAATCACCCTTTCTCCACTCTACGTAGCCCCCTGCACAGTAGTGGCAGTGACATGCCTTGCTCGGGGTGAAACGCTTAAAAAAAAAAAAGTACATTGACTTGTACTAGGATGTGCATTGTGGTGCAATGGATATCAGCTTGGAACGAGAAATCGAGGAGCCAAGTTCAAATTCCAGTTGAATTCCTTGCATTCACTTACGCACAAATACTCTTGGGAAAGGTATTTAATCCGTCTCTTCCCTCCAGTTATGGTTTAAATAACAGAATAGATTGGGTTCTATAGCCTTGGCTGGCAACCAGTCTACCGCAGAAAGCAATGGCAACCTACTGCAGGATAATCTTCTGCCCAGTCAGTCATGTCTAACACTTTTTATGAATGTAAATGCAACGAACGGTAGTTTTTTAATATATTTGAATATATTTAAATGTTTGAAAATTAATAAAATTATCTTATTATCTATTTTATAAATTATACATTTATAGTTTTTTTAATATATTTGAATATATTTTTAATATATTTGAATATATTTAAATATTTGAAAATTAATAAAATTATCCTATTATCTATTTTATAAATTATATATTTATAGTTTTTTAATATATTTTAATATATTTTTAATATATTTGAATATATTTAAATATTTGAAAATTAATAAAAT
Organism: Ascarosepion bandense; assembly: GCA_037127315.1. Taxonomy (NCBI): domain Eukaryota; kingdom Metazoa; phylum Mollusca; class Cephalopoda; order Sepiida; family Sepiidae; genus Ascarosepion; species Ascarosepion bandense. The sequence goes on along the minus strand of JBBBDQ010001893.1, from coordinate 156,631 downwards.
TATCCTATTATCTATTTTATAAATTATATATGTATTTTTTTAAATATATTTTAATATATTTTTAATATATTTGAATATATTTAAATATTTGAAAATTAATAAAATTATCCTATTATCTATTTAATAAATTATATATTTATAGTTTTTTTAATATATTTTAATATATTTTTAATATATTTGAATATATTAAAATATTTGAAAATTAATAAAATTATCCTATTATCTATTTCCGTGGTCTCCTGAAGCAAATCATAGAAATTGCAAATAACACAATATTTAGTTCACGTTTGCAAATTCTTTGAAACTTTTGGCGGCATGTTCTATATTGTTTCCCAGATTTTCATTTTCGAGTAAATTTTACCAACATCAGTTAGTGAAAAAAAAGACTGGCTAGCGCCAATCTCCGATTTATTTTCTAGTCTAAGAAATCCAAAACCTGTATTAATTTATAAACACAGTAACTATATATTTATGTGCGTTGTGACGCAGTGGATATCGGCTCGGAACGAGAAATCGGGGGAGCCGAGTTCAAATTCCAGTTGAATTCATTGCATTCACTTAAGCGCAAATGCCCTTGGGAAAGGTATTAATCCGTCTCTTCCTTCCAGTTATGGGTTAAATAACAGAATAGATTGGGTTCTATAGCCTTGGCTGCAAACCAGTCTACCGCAGAAAGCAATGACAACCTACTGCGGGATAACCTTCTGCCTAGTCAGTCATGTCTCTTTCGAGACATGATCGTCCAAGCGTGTTTCACGTATGGCACTTAACTGACTGACTGAAATATATATTTACATTATTTGAACTGTTATCCTCGTTTTTATTGCCATATTTACAACATTTCAGCCGTTATATGGTCCGACCTTTTTCAGGAAATTAGAATTTGGAACCGAACACTTTATTTCGATCACTGGGATAGATTGTTCTTATTCCATGAGTCATGTTACTTCTACATGTCTCAGTTATTTTCATTTGACACAACTCTCGAATTTATTTGTTCGCTGCTGCTGTCACCAGATATCGAACTCACAACTATTTGGATGAAGTCATTGGATCCAACCAATGTTTTTACCCACTTTTATCTATGTGTTCTTGAAGACATCAGTTTTATAATTTTTAAGACTTATAAACCTAATTGTTCAATAACCATTTTTACCAGAGCTCATATGACAATCTTGATGTTTGTCATTGTTTTCTCTAGCACTTTGTATGACTGGTTCTATTGTGTTTATTTCAATTCTTGGCAGACTTAGAAAATGCACGTGCTTTCGTCAATCCTCCACACAAACGAAATAGACGACTACTACTATCGTTCGTCCGCGAACTGCTCGTTACAACCAACACTATTTTCATCTTTGATAATGGCTGATGTAAGCCGAAAACTCAGAAAGGACACGTATCAATATTGTGATTTTCTTTCCTCTTTCAACGATAATGCTATTAAGCTTACCAGACGATATGAAAAAAATTTACATAAAATAAATCAACAAAACTTGTCTATATTATTTAATGAAACAAGCATCAATATATATATATATAAATATATATATATATGTGTGTGTGTGTGTGTGTGTGTGTGTGTGTGTGTGTGTGCAAGAAAATTTATATAGATTATAGTTGTAAATAATAATCATTCATATAAAAAATAAAATGAGATTACTTTAACTTTTTCAAAATAATTCATAATTTACGTTATAAGATTTAAGTAAAAAATTATTACCACTTATTAATTATGAATCACCATTAACCAATTTTAATCTAAATAAACGTATTTAAGTAGATATTTATTTTTATGCCTGCATGTAATACTCAATTCATTTTTCTTGTTTAATAAGTTAAAGTTAATTAAGTGTTTTAAGATAATTGCGTTCTGAGTAAGACATAAATGACATTTATTTCTTTTTCCGTTGTAATAGTTAAATCTACTTATGATATCCGATTTGATGACGAGTGAAACTCAACCATTCTTTAATAAGAAGCAATATTAGAAAGAGCCGTGCTGTTTATATATATATATATATATATATATGATTTATTTTAAATATAGATATTTACATTTAATATAAACGTCTACTGTTTTTTTTACAAGTGACACACATGCATATAAACAGGCAAGCGTTTCCTAGAATTAAAATTTCCATCTAATGCTGACACGTATCTGACTCAAAAAATTAAACCCTAATCAACATTCCAATTTACTCTTTGTTGTTTAAAAAAATAATTTATAAATCGCAGAAAAAACTTTATATATATATAATACAACTCTGTTCATACATTGAGCACTGTATTATTAACAGCTGAACAATAATAATAATAATAATAATAATAATAATATCCATATGCACACCCTCCATATGCATATTTATTCATTTAAGTCACTTTTTCAAATAGTTTTTATTTCACCAAACAACTCGAGAAAACTTGATAAAGAAAGTGCGCTGGCCAGTAGATGAAATAAACCCTCTTTATAAAAAAAAAAAAAAATGGGAACATTCACTTTAAATACGGGTATCCACTAAAAATAAATTTTGGGGTACTACAAATATGTCAGAATAGAAATAAAAGACCGCACACTTTTTGAATACAGACATAAATTATAAGTATCTTTAAATGGAGAGTCACCCTGTATCTCTCTCCCCCTCTCTCCTCTCTCTCTTTCTACACACACACACACATATATATATATATATATATATATATATATATATATATATAATGTCAATCCGACAATTAACTAATTAATGCGCTTATAGTACATTATAGTAGGGTCAGTTGAGCACCATTGGTGAGAAAATGAGCCCATGACGCAAATTCTCTCCGCCATAAATCTGCAAACAGCAGGCCGTACTGCTTGGCATTCACACCGGAAGCTTCAATATGAATATATTCACCAACTTAAACAAGGAAACCATCAAGAAGAGATGCAGGAGATTCCGATGTCGTCTGGAAGCCGTGGTTGAAGCTCACTACGATTTTATGAATAATTTACTTTTTAGTATTTCAAGATATTTTTGTGTGATTTTGGTAAATATATTTATTAAATGAGATGTCAGTGTTATTCTTATTTTTGCGTAATTTAGACGACAATTTATCCATATCACCCGTCATGTTTATGTGTGTCTGTATATCCTAATTATATAGACAGGGGGTACTGAAAGTTCTCAACCCGACCAAGAAGAAAAACCTCTTGTGTTTGCTCAGATTTTGTGAAGTTTGCCAAACCGAGACCGTTTGTGTACCCTATTGCATAATTTAATTCTCTATCTCTATCTCTCTCACTCTCACTCTCTCTCTCGCGCTCTCTCTCTCTCTCTCTCTATATATATATATATATATATAGAGAGAGAGAGAGAGAGACAAATATATGGCACCTGTTTATTGTTTATAGACCACCTGCAGCACATTCAATGGCACATCTGTATTTATTTCATTTCTTGATGGTGTTGGATTCTTTTGAAGATTTTTTTTATAAATATCTTATAGAAGAAATATTCTCCATGTTTGACTTTTTATGCGGAAAAAATCAGAAGACTTCCTGTCTACGAAACAAATCCGACTAAAATTCCGACATTATCCTCTATATCTTGCCCAATAATCTATTTCTCATCATTGTGATAATAGTTAACGCTTTCCTCTTATTTTAAACTATTAGCAAAGACTTTTATTCTTACTTTGTGCACTATACCTACGGCTTTGTGCAATGATAAGTCAATAACACTGTGTTTTGACCAAAATAAATGGAGAACATTTTAAACAATAAAATTTTGTGAATTCGGAGACGTTTTCACCGAATTATGTCAATTTATTCGAATTAATTGAAATATCAGTTATTCTCTCTATTATAATAAAGACCGTTGTATATATATATATATATATATATATATATATATATATATATTCTAAACATATGCTATTAAATATAAAAGACAATGAATGTCTATTATGTTTAATCATGAGCCGTTCTAAACGTCGTATTTTTGCTTTAATTTCAGTTGAAAATAAAGACAAAAATTCTCCAACATTTGGATAATTATTTTCAACTGAAATTAAAGCAAAAATACGACGTTTAGAACGGCTCATGATTAAACATAATAGACATTCATTGTCTCTTATATTTAATAGCATATGTTTAGAAAATTACTTGCTGCCTCGATATACTATATATATATATATATATATATATATATATATATATCCCTTTTGTCCCTCTCATAGAGAGAGAAACAATAGCGAGGGTGTGTCGGCTCAGTTTATTCTCTTTACTACCAGTTATTAAACTTTACTACAAGTTATTTAAGATCTTGCTACGTGTTTGCTCTTTAATATTGCCTTATTATTTTAATTTTTGTGATAATTATATCGCCGAGCCGTGATGAATCGTTCCTTATATATTATAAAAATAATACTCTATATACATTAGAAAGTATTACTCATATTATATATATATATATATATATATATATAATAATAATAATAATAATAATAATAATAATAATAATTAACTAGACTCCGTAAGTTTACAAAATGTTAACAAACAAAACCTAAATCCGTTAAAATCCGGCGTACTATGTCGTCGGATAATGGGGGAGAAAAAAAGAAAGAAACCAGCGGAACAAGAACAAACTGACAAGTATCCGCAGTAAAGAAAAAAAAACCAAACGGAATCTAAACACGAGAAAAGTGCTCAATACGAAAGTATGAAAATACAATAGTAGAGCAAAAACACGACAAAATCTAAAGTGAGCCACGAGCTACCGCGGTTTCACCCTACATGAGGCTCTCATTCCCTGACGATCCGTAGGGTGAAACCGCGGTAGCTTGTGGCTCACTTTAGATTTTGTTGTATATATATATATATATATATATATATATATATATATATATATATATATAGTAATGTTCACTAATGAAAGTATATTCCACAGTTGGATATTTACTTTAAAAAGTGTTCAATACAAAATCAGAGCATAAATATATGGTAATTATAATAATAATAATAATAATTAATTATTATTATTATTATTATTATGACATACCGCAACTTGATAGCTATAAAGTTTCGGTGTTAAAACACCATCATCAGATAGTAAAATATTACCACTCATTTTGTAATATATAGATGAAGAGATTTAAAAAATAAAAAATAAATAAAAATGAAGAATTAAAAACAAGGTCAGTCAATGAGATGAATTAAGTGTGTGTGTGTGTGGGGGGGGGTGGTAATAAGATATCAAAGAACGGGTGTGTGTACGATTCGCTTGCTAGACGGTAGTGTCGCGAATGTTACACTGTGGAAATCCAGACATGTCAAATTTTGAACCGGAAGAAGAAAAAGATGAAGCAGAAAAAATAAAGCAGAAAGAAAAAGAAAAAGAAAAAGGAAATGAGAAGATGAATTCAAACGTTGTTAAAGAAAAATAAAGTCAAAAATCAAAACTAACAGAAAGATACGAATAATGAGCTGAGATTAATATGGGGGATTTGTTCATAAGTACAGATGAAATAATTTTGATTAAAAAATTACCAGTTCAATTAGCTAAAGTTTTAACTCATCATGAGTACGAATAAAATAATAACAGTAATTAAAAATAAACAGTACAATAAGCTAATTTTTTTAAGTTATAAGGGGATTTGTTCATAAATACAACAAAATGATAATAGTCATTAAGAAATCGCCAGGTCAATAAGTTTAATTTTTTTTAAATTATTAGGTGATAATCATAAGTACAAACAAAATAATAATACTAATTTAAAGAAATAGCCTTTTCAATAAGCTAATTTTTATTTTTTAAGGGGATTTGTTCATAAGTATAAATAAATAATAAGAGTTATTAAACCAATTGCCAGTTCAATAAGCAACTTTTTTTTTAATTATAAGTGGGTTATTTCGTAAGTAAAAAAAAAAATAAATAATAATTGTAATTAAAAAATTCCCAGTTCAATACGCTAAAATTATTTAAGTAATAAAATGAGTAAAAATATTGAAATAAATTTGGAATAATTTCAGATATATTTAAGAGTATGAAAGATTTTAGGATTAGAGAAATTAGTTGGTTCAATATGTTAGTTTTGGGGAATTTTATGATATCTGATTTTTTTTCTTGTAAGCACAGGAAACACAGTTTATGTAAAGATTTGCATGTTCTAGTTTAAGTTGATATTTTCCTTTTAACTCTAGTTTTATTTGCATCTTTCAATTGCCAGTAGCATTTAGAGAGAGAAGTAGAATTTCTAAATGCTTTATTATTGAAAGATAAATTATGCAGGTAAAATCGAGACTTCAAATTATTCTTAAAACATTCGATATTATGTTTGGTTATATTAGGATTTTAATTGTTAGTGATAGTAGTTTGGCATACAGTGGAAATTGTAAGGCATTTATTTTGCATAGGGCATAAGTTAGGGTTATGACGCTCGCAGGTGGTACTTTGGCTCTCATATTATAATGATGTTTTAGAATTTTATTATTGTGTTACTTTTTATTATCATATCGAGATTGTCGGTGTAGCTATAACTAAATTTTAATCCATTTTTATTAAAATTTAGTTAAATGGTGATATGTACCAAATTATTTTCCTATTTCGATTATGTTTGGTATTATGATTAATTTGTATATGATATTTAATTTTTTAGGGGTTTATTATAGTATTGACTATGCTGATAGAAAATGTCTTCAGTGGAGGAATTATTGTTAATTCTGTGTTCAGCTAAATGTGGTATATGTTTAATAATGAATGGTGAATGATTTGATTTAGGATGTATGTAGTTATGATTAAAATTATGCTTTACATATGATGAGTAAATACTATTAACTCAAGTCAAGTGTAACATCTAGAAAATCAACTTTTTGAGGTTGGTATTTACTATTACTTTAAGATTAAAGTTCATCAGTATTCCATGTACGTATTGACGGATTCGATCTACTTTTGAGTTTGTGGAGTTATGAATAATCATGAGACCATCATCTCTATACAATCCAATATCTTTTATATCGACATCACGATTATTCGTGAGATTGTACAATATATATATATGTGTGTGTGTGTGTGTGTGTGAACCCCTGTTACGCTCAGGGGGAATAACCTGTGAGGAAACAGCTAATAGTCCTCTCAAATATATTGCAGTCATTTTTAACGGCAGGGTTATACTCGTTTATAATAAATACAAAAATGTAAGCACATCTGAGCTGTTCCTTGTTAAATAATAGTTATCATTGAAGGACTATCTTGCTAAACATTGTTCCTAAGTAGTGGAGAAGAGATGAAGTGGCTTACGGCCATATAGCATTAAAACACCCATTGCCGTATGATCCCAAAAGTTAAGCAACCTAGATGGGTGACCGTTAGGCAATACCTCGTGCTGTAAACTTGGATGTGAATCTGGTGTAATTCATAATGGCTCCAATTCCAGTAAGGTACGTTATATTCACTTACGCGTAAATTCCTTTGGGAAAATTATGAATCCACTCTTCACCCCCAGCTATGAATTAAATAGCAGAATTTGTATCAGCAAAAATCATTATTATACCCAAAACATTTTTATATTGTAAAAATGTTTTCTGGTTTTAAATAAGCTGTAAAGGGTTGATAAGTCGTAAAAAATCATTCTATCGTCGAACCGACTAGTCTTGTGAATTCGGCCCTAACTAGGTTATCCCATATGTGTGGTTTTATGACAGATAACTGTAATGTATGAATTTGCATCTAGCTACTAAAGAGTCAATTTAGTCCAAAAAATCGCCATTGGTATCAACCATGGCCTCTGGACGAGTTTGAAAATTCCTGCAACTCTTCTGGACGGTCTCCTTGTTTAAGTTAGTGAGTGCTGTTATAATCTTTGCCTTCAGTTCATCTTTAATGTTACGAGAAGTTTTGTTGGTGTCTCGCTCAACTGCATCCCACAGATAACAATCAAGAGCATTGCAGCCTGGGCAGTTATGTGGCCAGATTTAAGGACTGGTGTGGTCGCTGAAACTGTCGGACATCCATGATTGAGTTTTCCTGCTTGTGTGGCATGGTGCAGAGTCCTGTTGCCAGACATATGGTCTTCCAGACACCTTAATGTAGGCCTCCTTGTTGAGTCTGGGGCCCTGTGTGAAAATGAATGGAGACATCATACCGCCATCACTAGTGGTCACTCCAAACACCAAGTTGAATGAATGATGTCATCGAGCTCTTTCTGAATTCTGCATTGTTCTCAGGTTGACATCTAATCACTCTTAAATGCTCGTATTAGAGTTTCCGGTGCGAATGCCATGCCGTTTCCAGATATATAGTGGCGCGAACTGCGTCATGATCTTTTTTCTGACTAACGCTACCCTACTACCCTAAGATAGTGTGCAGTAGCAAAATCAAAACAGCACGTATGCGCAATATTATATGTATAAGATGGCGACAATTTACCCATCACATTCTCTCTCTCTCTCTCTCTCTATATATATATATATATATATATATATATATATATACATTACTGTGCAAAAGTATTAGGACAAGAACTATTTTATCTATTTTATTATGAGGCATCAAAATAAAGTTTAAAATCACCCCTGTCCTAATACTTTTGCACACTACCGGTAGTGTGCAAAAGTGTTAGGACAGGAGTGATTTTTCTAAAACACCCCACTAAAATTCAAATACAGGGTGAAAAGCTAAGTAAATTGCTAATAAATATTGATTATTTAAAACTAGGTGTAAAATAAACTTTTCATAGTTTCTATTAAACAGTTATTTTGAAACTACTATATTGAACATCTATGGGATATTTTGGGCAAAAAAAATTGATAATGGTCTAATGGTCCTTTGCAAGACACACTTTGGGTACAAATACAAGCTACTTGGCAGGAGATACCATTAAATACATTGAAGAAGCTTGTGAGTGTATGTCCTAACTATGTAGAAAAGAGCACACCTAAATGTTCTCGACCCGACCAAGTAGAAAAACGTCATTTTCAGATTTCAAAAACGTTTTTTCAGATTTGTAAATTAAGTCAAACTGAGTCTTTCTAATACAGTTGTCAGTTTGATTCTCACTGAGTGCCCTGTATTTGTGGTTCGCTGTCTGTCTACGCATTATGAGCAACTAAAAACGCAATCAGTCTAATTTTAAAAGGACCTTGCCGCACAAATAAAAGCATTTTCTTTTATCAACAATGCAATATTTTAAATAATCAGTAAATATTTCAGTTTATAAAATGGTAAGACGTAACTATTTTTCAGCTGTGTTTTCTCCTCTGGTATTTTAGGAATTCTCTAGAACACAAAATCTACAATGAACCCCTTCGCAAAGAAAAGACCTGTTTAACTATTTAAAGAGAATTGTCTTAAATTTGCCTACCTTTTATTTATTGTTCAACCTACTCTTGTCCAAATACGACACTCTTTTGCGTTAGGTGCTGATTCTTATCTTCATTCCAGGCCCATTTTCTTTTTTCTTTCAATAGACTGTTTACATTCCTGTCTAAACTCAGAACGGCCGAAGGAGCATGTTTACGCAATTTTCACACGTCAGTCCCAATGTATTTATACAATGTTAGGACTGCAGATTTCTTCATGCACTCGACTGAAAGCGATAAAAGAAAGGTCTTTTTTTACTATTATTTAACACCAGAAAATACTTTTGCAAAGCACGACGGTCTCGCGGAACAGTTTTGTCATGTGGACATTCCTTACTGATTGATAACATGTCTCAGTTAGCTTAGTCATATAATTTATGACTCTCCACTGATTGTGGCAGTGAATGCTAGACAATCTCCTCACAGATGAAGAAGAGACTAAAATCAACAGAAATATGATTCTACAGAAGGATGGTGAGAATACCATGGACTGAGAAAAATTTTAGAGAAAAGGGAGACAAAATGAAACCTTGCACTTCACATCAGAAAGAGACCGTTGAAGTCTCCAAGAAAAATAATGAGGAAAATGGCCCTAGAAAATTTAATACTCTCATGAAGGCAAAGAGGACAAAGAAAAAAACAACGTTTAGTCAATCAAGGAATTTCCAGTAAATAGAAAATTTATGAGAGATAAAAACAAATTGAATTAAGAGCCACAAATGACTATAAATTGTTTAGAGCCATGCTCGCCTATGTTCGGCATATGTAAGAAAACATTTGCCATGCATTCTTTGGGGAAAATATTCGCGTGACTTCCAGTTGTTTTCTCCGCGGTTCGGGATCTAAAATTTTCCTTCTCCTAGACTGCCAACTAGGACTAAATATCCCTTTCAAGTATAGCTGAAGAGAGAATAAACAGACTCATATGTTTTCAAGAGCAAAAATAAATACTCAGGCCCCGTAGAATTTGAACTCGGCTCATCGATTTCATTGTCTGCAGTGATCCCATTTAAACTACCTCTACGTCTTTTTTTTAGTTTAGAATACGCATTAATCCTCTTTACTCTAATTTTAAACAGTGAAAATATATATATATATATGTGTGTGTGTGTGTGTGTGTGTGTGTGTGTGTGTGTGTGTGTGTGTGTGTGTGTGAAAAGTGTATGTATATAATTATATATATATCAATATATATATCCAATTTGCTATATATATTATATTATTTATATATTATATATGCGTGGTACTTATTTGAAAGCGCTCAATATCAGTGATAGAACTGACATATTCATATAGATAGGTGTGAGTTTGTAACCCTGAGTTTCACGCACTTGCGATCGTCAGACAAAATGATGGATTAATCAGTTTGTCTGACGATCGCAAGAGGGTGAAACCCAGGGTTACAAACTGACACCTATCTATCTATCATATATATATATATATAATTTAGAAAATTTGTTAGATATTCTACAATTTCATGAGTAATACGTATTTCGCCGCTGATCTTGCGGCTCGTCAGCGGCGAAATACGTATTACTCATGAAATTGTAGAATATCTAAAAAATTTTTTTTCTAAATTATATTACTCTGTTAAATTAAATAAATGAATTTAGCATTGAGTTCTTTTGAGTTCGTCTCAATCGGAATTTACCTGACTAATATACCAAGTATTATATATATATATATATATATATATATATACTGTAATGGTTGTTACAATGTTTTTATAAATTCATAGTATCACTACACAAAAACTTTCGCGTTTCGAAGCCAGCCCATTATGTTGTTGGCTTATTCTTCGGGTGATTTTTTAGAAATGAGAATTATCTAGTTGAAAAGCCGGTTTATTTGTGTTGGATTTTTTTTTGGGGGGGGGGGGGTGTTACAGGGGTTGGTCTGTATTTTGAGTTCTGTTGACCTTTTTAAGTTCTTAGGGTTAAATGTTTGTTTGTGGCTGAGTTCAGGATAGGTTAATTTATTAATCTTGTGAGGGCTGAGGCTGCTGGCGCCTTGCCTGTTGTTATTTGGTTTAGGGGTTGGTAGGTGTTGTTTTGTTTTGGGGTTGGTTTCTTCTTAATTTAATTTATGTTATTTTGTATTGGGTTGTGTGCTTTTTTTTTCTTTTTTTTTTATAAAATATATTTTTTATAAAATATATTTTTCACAAAAAATATTTTATAATATTCTATAATATTTAAACTATTTTATAATATTATAAAATATAATATTTTATAATATGTAAGAAATATATTTCTTTTATAAAATCTATCCTTTATAAAACATATTTTATAAATATAAAATATATTTTGATTTATTTATCTACTATTCTGCTGCAACTGCATTATTTTTTGTTGGTATTGTATAGGGTTTGTTTTCTTTTTCTGTTTATTTATAGGGTTTGTTGTGTGTATTTTTTGTGTTTTTTGCGGGGGTAGGGAGGTTCTGGTTGGGGTGTTTTTTTGTTTACTTAAATTTTAGCAAGAAATATTTGCGATGTTTGCATATTACTGCTAATTCGTCTCTACGGTTTAATAAATCGTTGCTGTTAGGGTACTGAAGAATGTGTAGTTTTTCACTTAGACAAAAAGGGCAGATGTCGTTAAGTGAGTTGCAAGTTCTAGTTTTTTCTAGGAAATTTCTATTTTACTTTGGGTTTCTGTTTTGAATCCTTTAGCTTCCAAAAGTATGTGGAAAGGGATGTTTGGTTTCGGTATAAGCTGTTTTTAAATGAGGTTAGGTGCAAGTACCAGCGCTGCTTAAAAGTATTCTTAATTGATCCGATATACACTTTATTTATAATTGGATTTTCGATGGATGCTATGTTGCATTAATAGATTATTGAGTTTGTTTTGCATTTATTTTGTAGTGGGCAGTTGCTAGAGTTTCTACAATTACACATGTTTTCGTTGCTGGGTTTGGTTGTGTTTTGGTTGCCGGTTTTATTTTGGTTTACGTGTTGATTTAGGATATATTTGTTATAGTTAGTTATGATTTTTTCTAGGTTGTTTGTGCAGGTGTAGCTAAGTTTAAGTGTATTTTTGTTGAAGACAATACAAAATAACATAAATTAAATTAAGAAGAAACCAACCCCAAAGCAAAACAACACCTACCAACCCCTAAACCAAATAACAACAGGCAAGGCGCCAGCAGTCTCAGCCCTCACAAGATTAATAAATTAACCTATCCTGAACTCAGCCACAAACAAACACTTAACCCTAAGACCTTAAAAAGGTCAACAGAACTCAAAATATAGACCAACCCCTGTAACACCCCCCCCAAAAAAATCCAACACAAATAAACCGGCTTTTCAACTAGATAATTCTCATTTCTAAAAAATCACCTGAAGAATAAGCCAACAACATAATGGGCTGGCTTCGAAACACGAAAGTTTTTGTGTCGTGATACTCTGAATTTATAAAAACATTGTAACAACCATTACAGTATAACGCTCTACATTTGTATCGAGCACTCTTTATAAAAGTAAATGCATGAACAAAAGGTTAATAAACCTAAGAGTTCAACAACTTAGTTACAATATATATATATATATATATATATATATATATATATATATATATAATGCCTACTTAACGGACTTTGTAATACAAAAGGGATTATTTACAAAGCAAAAAATACATGACATAAATGGCCAAAGCAAAACATATTTAGGATCTGCTAAAGTTTTAAAGTTAGATAGAATAACCATAAGTCTACATTTAAACTGTAAATATAAAAAAACGTACAAAAGTTGCTAGCCACGTATTGTAATCAAAATTGAAGTATGGAAAAGTCCCCGATATAACTTGGAGCATAATAAAAACACTCAAATCTAGCTACTGTGGTAAAATATGCAGATTATGCTAGGAGGAAAAGTTGGCTATTATGATGTTCCCAGAAAAAAAATGAATTACTAAATGAAAGAATATAACTTATGTCCAAGTGAAACCATACCAATAAATACCTACTTGGATTATACACTCATGAATGAAAGTGGCCTCAGTCCTTTAAGTAATTTCTCCTGATTTTGGTAATAGCGCGTTCATAGAAGATCCCTTTTACGTGAGAGTTTGAAAAACGATAAAATCTGTTATTGTAAATTGCTTGAAGACACCATAAAGTAGAAACCTAGATCGCGAAATAACTTGTTTCCAAATTAAAAGTATTCAAAAGTTCTACAATATAATTGCATTGAATATTTTTAATACAACTGTGTACTGGTCCAATTTAATTATGATACAAAACTAATTAACTAGTATATACATAGTTGTATAATTAATTAGCTAATATATATATATATATATATATATATATATATATATATATACGCATCGTTCATTCCGTAATGAATTAAAACACTGTAACTACTAGCCTGTGTTTACATGGTATATCACACACTAAAAGTCTGCCGCCTTTTAACGAGCATTCAGAGCTCAGAGATAGAATCGCCGAATGACGCCGATTCAGTCGGGTTTCAATCTTGGGTAAAAGCAATCGGATGTCTAACCGTACTGATGAGCTGTGATACAGCAAAACAGATCTGTCTACGGATGATTATATATATATATATATATATATATATATATATATATATATATATATTCCTCCTGTCACACTCATGGAGAGAGAGACAATAGCGAGGCAGCGTCGGCTCAGTTCATTCACTTTACGAACAATCCTTACATGCATCTCACTGATTACATTAATGAGATGCAAGTTCCACTCGAACAGCTTCTTTAAGGAACCGACTCCCAAGATGATTCTTTCGCGACCACTACAATCTAAACCTGCTTGTGTTTCTTGATGTATCATTATATTTAATGAATAACTAATGCGAGTTCTACGACAACAAAATTCTCATGGAAATTCATCTATTGCTTCGGTAAATATTTAAGCTAAATGAAATTTAACCAAATATGGCAATAACACCCGTAAGGAATATCATTGTTTAAACAAGTCAGAGGAGACATTTAAAGATTTAAAATTCACATTATTTTCCATTCCATTGAAACATATGTTAAACACATAAGAACGCCATCGTCTTCTCTGATTTTTTTGTTTTTTTTCTTCCTTTTTCAGACTAACACCAAAGAACGTCTCTGATATGTCTTTTCCGTCTGTCTTCGCGATCAAAGCAGAACAGTCCATTACTTATCAGGCAATCACAGGGTGTAACGTACGCGCTAACTGACTAAGGATCGAACAGACAAACAGAATTATAGTAGAATTTTACTTTGGTTTTGCTGGCGGTGGTGGCGGGCATTTTTAAAATAAAGAACATATGAGGTCCTTTATAAATTAAACACAGTACAAAGATTTGCGTTGTACTGCAATGGATATCGGCTCGGAATGAGATAATCGGAGAACCTAGCTTGGATTCTAGTTGAATTCATTGCATTCGCTTACGCACAAATAAGGTATTAATCCATCTCTTCTCCCTCCAGTTATGGCTTCAAAACAAGACAGATTGGGTTTTATTTCCTTGGCAGGCAACTGAAAAAATAAAAGTTTATTTTTCAAAATACTCTCACTAGCTTAAAATCAGTTTATTGATTACAATTACAAAAACTAATTTAATAAAACTGCAATATTTATTATTTGCATATCTTTTCTTTAACCAATTACAGACTTCTAGATAGATAGATAGATAGATAGATAGATAGATAGATAGATAGATACGAATCAAACTAATATACATATAAATATATATATATATGAATCTGACTAAGATAGATAGATAGATAGATAGATAGATAGATAGAAATCAAACTAAAATACATATAAATATATATATATATATATATATATATATATATATATATATATATAATCATTTCACCCCAAGCAAGGCATTCCACTGCCACTATTGCGCATGGGGATACATAGGGGAAGGTAAAGAGAGAGAGTGGTTAGATATAGGAAATGTCAAAAGGAGGGTGATAGATAGGTAAGGATACAGAGGCTGGGTAGATGGGAAGAGTGTTTGAAAGAATGGAGGCGAGTTAGTGTGTTAGGTGTCTATTGACCTTACATTTAAACTCCTGGAGATTGTAGCCGTCGGGGAAGCAATCATGTGGCAGGGAATTCCACAGACGGGAAGCGCGAGAAAGGAAACTGTTGGAGTAGAAATTGCCGTTGCATTTCATTGGTTTCACTGTAAAAGGGTGGGATGTAGTTATATATGTGAATCTAAGATAGATAGATAGATAGATAGATAGATAGATAGAAATCAAACTAAAATACATATAAATATATATATATGTTAATCTAAGATAGATAGATAGATAGATAGATAGATAGATAGATAGATAGATAGATATGAATCAAACAAAAATACATATCCAAACTTATTTATAAATAGAACTTTGTCTCTCTCTGTGTATTTGTCTGTGTGTGTGTGTGTCCGTTACCTATAGACTCCGAAACGGCTGAACCGAATTTCTTGAAAATTTGCACAGTTGTACTATAAGCGTCTGCGAGTATTCTTAGCTAAATTTTTTGTCGAGGTACCCCCAATAAACATCAAAAATCGATAATCGAAAAATCGGGTTATAGAAGGAGCAGTCCGATTTTAATCAAATTTGGTACACTCATATACAAAGACATAAGAAACAATATTCAGAAGTTTCAAGGTTGCAGTTCTATCCTTGGATGACTTATTTGACTCAGATATTGGAAACTGATACCCCGATATCCTACCGGGTCTGATCAAAATCAGTTTTTCAGCCCTTTTATTTTAGTTTTTGCTTCGGGTTTGGCTCTGAGTAGGTATAATTGTAGTTCTTATTCTCAGCCATGATACCATTTACTCAGAGGACTTATTTTGCCTTCAATATTCAGTTTACGACGAAAAAAACTTATTTGATATCGATACCTGGAAATCGAAATTTAACTTACATCCATTCATTTTTCTTTCAGCCTACGGTTTCGCTTTAACTGGAAACAACTATTGCTTTTTAGTCTTTCGTGCCAACGTCCAGAGAGTCTGAGCTCCAGGACATTGGATTAGTTTTAAAGCTTTCATTACACCCGAGCAACGCCGGGCTATACTGTTAGTATATATATGAATCTGACTAAGATAGATAGATAGATAGATAGATAGATAGATAGATATGAATCAAACTAAAATACATATAAATAAATAAATATATATATATATATATATATATATATATATATATATATATGAATCTAACTAAGATAGATAGATAGATAGATAGATAGATAGATAGATAGATAGATCTTTATTACATTGAATATTTGCCTTTTCTTTAATTCCCTAGTTTTGTTTTATAATTCTATCACACGACTCCAGGAATCTAGTATTGCTAAGCGGTCACATATTTAAGTGTCCAGGCTCGACGCTGTTTAACACAACTTTAAAGTGAAGCGAATTACATTCAGTCAGTTAGTTAAGTGCCATACGTGATACACGCTTGGGCGATCATGTCTCGAAAAAGACATTGTCGGAAATTTACAGATGTAACGGGTCTCCTGATTGGCTGATTTAACCCGAACCTCGTTTTGAACTTTAGGCGGGCTTTACCAGAGGTTTTATGTTTTTTTCTGATGGTTTTTGTTCTCTCCTTTTTTCAGCTAGCACGAACAGTATCGGACGTATTTGTGCCGCTCCGGATTTTTGTTGCAGCAGGGCCTAAATTGGCGCCCACTTGTCTCGCTATATCGAGACCATCTTACCAATTCTTTGTAATCTTTTAGGCTAATGCCACAACTTTGTAACAGAGAAAATCTCTTGTTACCCTTCTTACCTTAAAAAGGATACCCTATGGGCAAAGCCTTGCCTTCCTAGAGAAAAATTCTCTAAGCACTATCATCTTATACCAAGATAAGAAACTGTGAAAGAAGCTGACCCAGAAGAAAGTTCCTGTACGTCGCGGATCGCAGTTCCTTGTGTCTTTTTCATCCCACTCCTAGACGGAGGATACTATACCAAGCTAAGCAGAGAAAAGAGACTATACCAAGCTACACTGTAGCAGCAAAATTCAGCATATTTTTGCAAGACAAATAAATTGTTTTTCCTATGCCAGGTATGTCTTGTTATGTTTGATAATTTCCTTTCACTGCTTAAGCGCTAAGCTATGTGAATATATTTCTCACATAGCTTTTATTGCAAAAATATGAGCGTTACATATTTTATTGTAAATTTTTCCCTTCCAGAATTGTTATTTGTGTGATTTTTTTTGGTGCTTCTTGTCTGCTACCTAAAAAAAAAAAAATTTTTTTTTCAAAATTTGTCGGAGAGGGGGTTAGTTTGACTGGATAAGCCTTGACATTTCCTTATTTTCTCTCTCTCTTCGCATGTTATCCTGGTATGCTTGAGGGCGGCATATGGCGGGAGAGCGGCAAAATTTAAAACCTGTCTCTCTTCAACCTTTAAAATTACAATTGGAGTGTCCTGACTTCAGTGGGTCTCCTTCAGCGGATAAATTTGAATTTCGGACATTTCTCAGAAGGTTCGAATTCTGCACAGCCGACTTGGGAAGATATAACATTTGGTGCTTGTTGTAGTGACATTTAGTGCTTGTTAATATAACATTTAGTGCTTGTTAATATAACATTTGGTGCTTGTTATGGTGACATTTAGTGCTTGTTAATATAACATTTAGTGCTTGTTATGGTGACATTTGGTGCTTGTTGTAGTGACATTTAGTGCTTGTTAATATGACATTTAGTGCTTGTTAATATAACATTTGGTGCTTGTTATGGTGACATTTAGTGCTTGTTAATATAACATTTGGTGCTTGTTGTGGTAACATTTAGTGCTTGTTAATATAACATTTAGTGCTTGTTATGGTGACATTTGGTGCTTGTTAGGATGACATTTAGTGCTTGTTAATATAACATTTAGTGCTTGTTAATATAACATTTAGTGCTTGTTATGGTGACATTTAGTGCTTGTTAGTGTAACATTTAGTACTTGTTAATATGACATTTAGTGCTTGTTAATGTAACATTTGGTACTTGTTAGTATAACATTTAGTACTTGTTGGATCTCTCCTTTCTGTGTATAGTACTGTACGTAACAGGTTGAAGGACGCAGGATTCGATCTTCAGTCCTGTAACTCCAACTGTGCGGATTTGCAAAAGAAAATGTCAGAGGATGGATCAATTACCTCCCCCCTTCCCTCCTATGAAAAGGTACTGGGGTATCATTATTCCCCTCGACAAGATACAATCAGACTTGCGCCCAGTGAGATTAACATTAACGTAGACACTAAACGTGGAATTCTGTCTCAGACTTCCAGCATCTATGATCCGCTTTCCTTACTTCTCCCAGTTACTATTCAGGGCAAGACATTCGTTAGCCAACTATGGAAAAACAACTTGTCCTGGGATCAACAGATCCCTGAAAATTTTACTATCCCTTGGCAAACTCTTGCTAAGGAACTTAATGAATTAACCGAATTTGAGTTCCCCAGACGTGTGTTGCAGGAGAGCTTCCCGGTGGAATTTATTTGTTTCTGCGACGCATCTAAGCTCGCATACGGGTTTTCTTTATATGTTAAACAAGGAAATCGATGTTCCTTGTTGTTCGCTAAAGCTAAGGTGGCTCCCATTAAGCAGAAAACCCTACCTACTTTGGAACTAATGGCGATCTATCTCGCTCTCAAAGTTGTTCCTAAGGTTATTGAAGCCTTGAAGCCTATCAACGTACTTTCTATTTTCCTTGTGTCAGATGCACAAGTAGCCTTATCTTGGGTTTTAAATGGAAAGGGGTCTAAAAGAAATATTTTTGTGGAAAATCGTGTCCTGAACATAAAAAAAATGTTGGAGGACGTTAACATCAGATTTGGCGTCACCCCCTTGTTCAAGTATGTCCCTTCGTCGGAAAATCCTGCGGATTTGTTGACTAGAGGCCTTTCAGCCTCCAAGTTTAAACAATTGTTCGATTTTTGGGTATACGGACCCGATTGGCTAAATCAACATAACATCGACTGGCCAGTATCTCCATTACCTTGCCTTAATGACACCAACCGGAAGATTGTATCCTGTATGTTAACCGAGGATTCTCGCGCAGACGAATCCAGTCTTCCTTTAAATATTTCTAAATTTTCAACATTGTCTAGAGCGATCAACGTTCTTGAAAAGGTTTTAAGGTTCGGTGATAAGTTGATGCATCGACACACTGATACCTACCATAAAGCCAAATTGTTGCTTTTTTCTGATATGCAAAGGGAGGCATTTCCCTTTGAGTTGGAATATTTGACTCAACCTTCTAATAAGGTGGTACCTCCTAGAATAACTGCCCTTGGGTTGTTTATTGATAGGGATGGTCTGTTGCGGACTAAAGGACGCATCCAGAATTCCAGTATACTCCACTTCGGAGTCAAATTCCCTATACTTTTGGGTAAACATCACCCCTTAACTGAATTGGTTATCAAAGAGGCGCATTTGAATTGTTGCCACATGGGAACCAATTCAACTCTTTCCAAGTTGAGATTATCCGGATTTTGGATTCCCCAGGGAAGACAATCGGTAAAGAAAACACTTCGTAGCTGTATTACTTGTAAGAAAATTAATTCTTTACCGTATAAAACTCCCTCGGGCTCTCAACTACCCACCCATCGGGCAAATTTTGTTCACCCCTTTCAACAAGTGGGTATAGATTTTACCGGCCATTTCTTGGTAAAGTACAAGGATGATGAAATAAAGATGTACATCCTGCTATTTACCTGCATGAGTCTTCGCGCAGTGCATCTGGAGCTTTTGCCTGACATGAGCTCCAGATCCTTCCTGTTAGCCTTCGTCAGATTTACCAATCTTTTTGGCGTTCCCTCTCATGTCTATTCGGATAATGCTAAAACCTTTCTAGCATCCGGCATTATGTTGTCTGAAATTTTCGTTTCCGACGAATTCAGGGAACATTTTAGGTCCGCTTCCATTAGTCATCACACCATTCCCCTTTATTCCGCCTGGTATGGGGGCGCATGGGAGAGAATGATCAAAACCATGAAGCAATGCTTGAAAAAATTAATAGGTAGGAGGAAAATTCAGTATTTTGAATTTTTAACGATAATTTCTGACGTGCAGAAAGCGATCAACGATCGACCGCTGACTTATTTTACCGCTTCAGAAGGGGGCCTAGATATTTTAACCCCCAATCACTTTCTACAAACTGGCTACAATCCACGTTTGTTAATTAGTAACTATGGATCGGAAGATCTGTGCCCCGATCCCCCTAGTAGAATAAAGCTGGTGCAATCTTTGGAGTTAAGACATAAATATGTCGAAAAATTTAGGAAGATGTGGCACAATGATTATCTGTTGTCTCTGAGAGAGAGGGATACGAATTTGAAGGGAGATTGCCCTCTAAAGGTGTCAGTTGGAGAAATTGTATTAATCAAATCTCCTAATAAGACTAGACCTTTTTGGAGTCTAGGTAAGGTGCTTAGACTCATTACCGGGAACGATGGTAAAGTTCGCTCGGCCTGTGTGTTGAGGAACGGTTGCGAACAGGTTCATTCCTTAAAACATTTATTTCCCCTGGAATTAAAGGCAGACAGAAGCACATTCAGTTCCCCTTGATCTTATTCTATGAAAAAAAAAAAAAAGTAATGGATAACCATTACTTTTTTCGTTCTCCGTTGGCAGTGTGTCGGAAATTTACAGATGTAACGGGTCTCCTGATTGGCTGATTTAACCCGAACCTCGTTTTGAACTTTAGGCGGGCTTTACCAGAGGTTTTATGTTTTTTTTCTGATGGTTTTTGTTCTCTCCTTTTTTCAGCTAGCACGAACAGTATCGGACGTATTTGTGCCGCTCCGGATTTTTGTTGCAGCAGGGCCTAAATTGGCGCCCACTTGTCTCGCTATATCGAGACCATCTTACCAATTCTTTGTAATCTTTTAGGCTAATGCCACAACTTTGTAACAGAGAAAATCTCTTGTTACCCTTCTTACCTTAAAAAGGATACCCTATGGGCAAAGCCTTGCCTTCCTAGAGAAAAATTCTCTAAGCACTATCATCTTATACCAAGATAAGAAACTGTGAAAGAAGCTGACCCAGAAGAAAGTTCCTGTACGTCGCGGATCGCAGTTCCTTGTGTCTTTTTCATCCCACTCCTAGACGGAGGATACTATACCAAGCTAAGCAGAGAAAAGAGACTATACCAAGCTACACTGTAGCAGCAAAATTCAGCATATTTTTGCAAGACAAATAAATTGTTTTTCCTATGCCAGGTATGTCTTGTTATGTTTGATAATTTCCTTTCACTGCTTAAGCGCTAAGCTATGTGAATATATTTCTCACAACATAACTGACTGGGCAGAAGGTTTTCCCATTACTTTCTCCGGTAGACTGATTGCTATAGAATGCAATCTGTTCTTCCATTAAACCCATGACTGATTAATACCTTTCTCAAGGGTATTTGCGCGTAAGTGAATGCAAAGTATTCGAACTCGACTCTCCGATTTCTCGTTCCGAGCTGATATCCACCGCATCACGACGCACATCCGAATGACATTAGTTCTACTACAAACTACGAACTACATTAGTTAACTGTTATGCAAAACGAACTTGCTTCCTTCTCATTGCACCCCAGTAGGCAGCATTTATTTTTCTGTTCAAATATTGAGTAATGGTTAACGAGCTAGTTTGTTTGACCCTTACTACTCGGCAGTAATTTTGATTCTTACTGTGTAGGTGTGCGTTGTGGTACAGTGGATATCGGCTCGGAACGAGAAACCGGGGAGCCGAGTTCGAATTCCAATTGAATCCATTGTATTCACTTACGCGCAAATACCCTTGGGAAAGGTATTAATCCGTCTCTTCCTTCCAGTTATGGGTTAAATAACAGGACCGATTGGGTTCTATAGCCTTGGTCGGCAACCAGTCTACCGCAGAAAGCAATGGCAACCTACTGCAGGATAATCTTCTGCCCAGTCAGTCATGTCTCTTTCGAGACATGATCGCCCAAGCGTGTATCACGTATGGCACTTAACTGACTGACTGTGTAGGTAATATATGTAATCTTAAATTAACCTAGGAGCTTCGGTTGGAGTAATGGTTCATGAGCTAATTTTGGGTGAACATAACCTTCAACAACACTGTGTGCATTATATAGCTTTATGCCAAACCTAAGCTAAAGTGCATCGGGGTATAGTAATGTTTAACAAGTTAATCTGGTTTACCATTACTAATTGGTTTAAATATCACTGGATGCTTCCTACTTGCGGCCTTTTTTTAATCCTTTCACTCTAAGCAAGGCAATAAATTCGCTAAGACACAAGAGATTACTGAGTGTGAAAGAATAAGCAAAACGTAGACATTATTGAGGCGAAAGAAGACGGAAGAGATTTCCACATGCGATAAGTGCGAGAGAAGAAACAATTAGCATAGAACCTACGGTTACATCTATCCAATTCAACTATGAATTAATGAGACCTTGCTAAAACTAAACTTTGGTTTCCAGGGAGGAGTAATGCTGAACGACTATGTCTGGTTGACAAATATAGGTGAATAGTGACTGAAATAGTGAAATTCGCGCCTCATATATGTTTTCTTGTGCCAAAACTAAGAAACACTTTGTAAAAAGAACACTAACAAAAGGCCGTATTGATAGGATTGTTACCCTCATTAAGAAATCTGGTTCTGCACCTGAAAAGTGTATAACCGCTCTACTTTTTATCATAAACAAGACATGAAATTCGAACTTTTGTCTAACTTTGAGAATTGACATTAACATTCCAAGATCTGTTTGTATAGTTAAACTCCATTGTGTTGATTGCATTTTTACTACGACGTTTCATTTATTCGAGAAAGATTTTTTAAAGCGACATACATCGACAGATCAGTTTAGATTTCAACACTGTGTAATTTACTGAGCTCAGCGAGGAGGGAATTTGGTAACACACAATAATATTTGGTAACATATAAATTAAAATCTCCTGCTTTAAAAGGCTTGCGGTGTAATTAACGTGTCTGAAACGGGACCACTTCGTATATTAACTACCATTTTCTATCGCTGAGGAGACCCTCTTTTCTTTACCCAATCTCTGTTTCTTGTGGGTTAATTGTCCTATGCAGAACCTTCCAAAATGCGTAACTGATTTTCTAAACGCTGCTAAATTGTGATAGAGAGCCGAAAGTATGAAGTACCCAAAGTACCCAACGAGGATTGAACTCACTGCTCAGCTGTAATAGGTTCGAGCGAGACAAGCTTGGTAAGCATTGCCCCACTCCGAGGTGTCCAAAGATGAGTAGGCTCTACTGGCTGCTCCTCACACCTGCACCAAATGCTGATATAGCTGAGAAACATTTGGAGCTAACACTGATATTTTCTGGTTCCCACTGTTAAAAGGGCTGTTTTACCACATTGCATCTCCGTTGGAGGCCGAATAAATACCATATTTATTTAATTCCTGCGGATCAATTTGCTAAGCAAAACCTTCTATTGTACGGTCAGCTGCAACACGATGACACCTGAGATAGCATTTAATTGCTACTAAACAAATTATATCTACGTCATACAATAAATGGATGTGGATGCAGTGGATATCGACTCAGAAAGAGAAATCAGAGAGCCGAGTTCGCGTTCCACTTGAATTCGTTGCATTCACTTATTTACCTTTGGGAAAGGTATTAATCTGTCTCTTCGCCCTCCAGCTATCGGTTAAGTAACAGGACAGATTGGGTTATGTAGGCTTGGTTGGCAACCAGTCTACCGCAGAAAGTAATGGCAACCTACTGCGGGAAAATCTTCTGCCCAGTCAGTCATGTCTCTTTCGAGTCATGATCAAGTATGACACTTAACTGACAGATAGAATAAATAAATAACAGCAGTCAATTTTATTTTGTTATATTCGGACGAATGTCTTCATCTTATTTTAGTAGTTATTATTACAAAGATTTGGATGCTATGCTCTTTGGCACTATTGTTTCTTCTCTCCTGTAACCATGCTTTCATGCTTGACACACCTTTGCCGCCGTTTCGCTTTCTACTGTTGCTGCTGAAGCATTACTGTAAAAAAAAAAAAAACGAAAGAGAAACAGTGGCAAAAGGAGCTACTCCTTTTTTTTTTTTTCATATCACCCCAAGCAAGGCGGTAACACCACTGATGTGCAGGGGGCTACATAAGAGTGAGAAGATTAGAAAAGAGATATTAAATCAAGCTTTTGTTTCCAGGATAACGGATCTCATTATTATTAGTTTTTCTCTTTTCTAATCTTCTCACTTCGTTTTTTTTTTTTTTTCAATTGGAGTAGATAGACTAAACTATCGCCCGGTTCACACTCCACCCATGTCTATTGAACAAGTGAAGAGGCTCATCCCTTGTTTCCTGTTTAGGATGCGGTTTCCGGTTTTTCTCTTTTCCAATCTTTTCACTCTTTTATTTATTTATTTATTTTTTTCAATTGGAGTAGATAGACTAAACAATCGCCCGGTTCACACTCCACCCACGTCTATTAAACAGGTGAAGAGGCTCATCCCTTGTTACCTGTTTAGGATGTGGTTACCGGCTTTCTCTTTTCCAATCTTTTCACTCTTACGTAGCCCCCTGCGCATCAGTGGCGTTACCGCCTTACTCGGGGTGATATGATTAAAAAAAAACTTAGATAGATAGATTAAAAACTAGATATGCGCGTAGGTATGTAGGTAAGTCGATAGATAGAGATGAACAGTATGAGAAACATACGAGTTGAAAGAAAGAAAGAAAGAAAGAAAGAAAGAAAGAAAGAAAGAACATGCTACACAACTCATGTGCTGTTTCGAGTTCATCCTTGCATAGATTCCATCATTGGCAGTCAATCTCATATCTATCGCTATTAACCCCGAAGATTCGTTATGTGTGTGATCGCTTGCGTATATCTATGGAAAAAAAGAAAGCATTAATGTCTGTACTTTCCTTCAGAGAAACGTGGTGTTATTTTAGCAGAGGCTTATAAACAGTTTTTGGTCAAAGCATTGGTCTGATTGGATACGAAAAATGATTACTATTCTTAGACTTAAAAAAGAAATCTTGTTATAGAAAGAGCATAATAAAAATAAAATATCAAATAGAATCAATTGCAAGTAAAATGTAAATGCAACACATTCGAATTGATAGTACAATTAAACGCAACGATTATCGCTAATAAAATAGGTGCTTATTGTTTAATGATATGCACCCTTGAGTTATATAGATAATGCTTCTATGTATTGATGACAAATCAACGTTATTATCCTATTATGTCTCTTCCTCTCTTAGTTCGCACGACCTTTATGTACTGCCAATACCAATTAATGGACCATTCCGTTTTATTTACATAGAAAGAGGGGAAAAGACAGTACTTGGTTTTAGTGAGAAAATGTAAGAAAGAAATAAAGAAAGAAAGGACGATAGAAGTGTTTACCGACTCCTGCCAATGCCTCATAAATAATGGACTAGTCCGTTTTGATCGCGTGGAAAGAGGAGGAAAACTAACTTAGTGTTGGGGCGCTCTCCACCTTTCCATGGAAATGGACTATTCGAATCACTATATAAAATAGTAGTGATTATACCTCGGGGAGGGAAGTCGGGTGAGCGAGTCAGTCCGGTATTTCCGCTATTGGACCGGAAGTGTTCTACTAGTCAATCTATCACGCCTCTAAGACGATACTGTATACTAATTGCCTTGTTCTGTATTCTACTAATCCTTACCTCTTGTAAATACTTCTCTTTCCTGTCAATACACCTACTTTTATACTATTACGTTGTTTTGTATTATTTCACATAATTCTGTTACCCGACATAACACTTAGTTTCAAAGAAAGAAAGAAAGAAAGGACAATAGAAGTGTTCAACGTATCTTGCCAATACCTAAAAATTAATAAGCACTTCTCTGTTGATTACGTGGGAAGAGGAATAGAGACACTACTTGGGTTCAGTGAGAAATTGAATGAAATAACGAAAGTAAGAAAAGACAATCTTCTTCTTCTATGTGCCCTGTCCCTTCAGGACGTAGGCGATCATGGCTCTCCACGTCTCCCTATCCCTTGTGGCTCTTAGTATGTTTGCTCCTGTTGCTCCTGGCAACCCCCGTTCCCTCATCCACCTGATCAGGCCCTGCAAATATCTTATCCGCTGCCTTCCTCTGTCTCTCCTTCCTTCTATCTGTCCAGTCAGTATCAGGTTCTCCAGGCTCTCCTTCCTCATTGCATGTCCCAGGAACTTCAGTTGTCTCTTCCTGATGCTCAGCATCAATTTCCTTTTTGTTGCCATTCTTTCTAACACCTCGTCGTTGCTTGTATGCTCAGTCCACGATATCCGTAGCATCCTTCTGTAGAACCACATTTCGGCCGCTTCCAGTTTTGTCCTCATTTTCGATGATATTGTCCAGCATTCACAGCCGTATTGAAGAACTGACATCACGTAGCAGTCTAGAACTCTTTTCTTCGTTTCTATTGAGATTTTCCTGTGTATAGAAGCATTTAAAATCTCTGGTCAATACCTCATGAATAATGGACGATTCCGTTTTGATTGAACAGCAAAACATAAGACTTATTTGCTTTCAGTGATAAAATGAATGAAAGAACGAACGAGAAAAAGAAAGAAGGGAAGATAGAAGTGTTTAACGTTTGTTTCAGTGAAATGGGGAAAGTTGTCAATTTAAAATCTGTTCATTTCTTCCAAGTTTTTAAAATAACGACCAGCATATTATAATCGCTATTGCAATATTGTGTTAAAGTAGTCAACTTCAAATATTTAACGATACGAGAAAGGAGTTTGTACGGGTTTATTATTGTCATAGGAATGGACATGATCTTATTCAATCATTAACTGAAGAATTAAGATTAATCACAATATTCAAATAAGATAACAATTAAATTTTCACGTGTTAAAACTAGTTATTATAGTTGAATTCGTTGCATTCACTTAAGTGCAAATTTTTGTTTTTTTAATCATATCGCCCCGAGCAAGGCGGTAACGCCACTGAAGCGCAGGGGGCTACGTAGAAGTGAAAAGATTGGAAAAGAGAAAGCCGGAGACCACATCCTAAACAAAGAACAAGGGATGAGCCTCTTCACCTGTTCAATAGACGTGGGTGGAGTGTGAACCGGGCGATTGTTTAGTCTATCTACTCCAATTGAAAAAAAGAAAAGAGTGAAAAGATTGAAAAAGAGAAAACCAAAAACCACATCCTAAACACGGAACAAGGGATGAGCCTCTTCACCTGTTCAATAGACGTGGGTGGAGTGTGAACCGGGCGATTGTTTAGTCTATCTACTCCAATTGAAAAAAAGAAAAGAGTGAAAAGATTGAAAAAGAGAAAGCCGGAGACCACATCCTAAACACGGAACAAGGGATGAGCCTCTTCACCTGTTCAATAGACGTGGGTGGAGTGTGAACCGGGCGATTGTTTAGTCTATCTACTCCAATTGAAAAAAAGAAAAGAGTGAAAAGATTGAAAAAGAGAAAACCGAAAACCACATCCTAAACACGGAACAAGGGATGAGCCTCTTCACCTGTTCAATAGACGTGGGTGGAGTGTGAACCGGGCGATATTTTAGTTTATCTACTCCAGTTGAAAAAAAAAGAAAAGAGTGAAAAGATTGGAAAAGAGAAAGCCGGAAACCACATCCTAAACAAGGAACAAGGGATGAGCCTCTTCACCTGTTCAATAGACGTGGGTACCCTTAGGAAAGCTATTAATCTGTCTCTTCCCTCCAGCTACGTGTCAAATAACTGGAAAGAAAATGAGTGGAAGTAATTATAATAATAATAATAATTAATTATTATTATTATTATTATTATTATTATATACATTTATAAATGTTCACAGCAAACTTTTACTAGTTATCGCTGAAAACATATTCATTAAGATTTCTCAAATCTGCAGCACCTTTCACAGTATAATTGTAAATATAAACACAAACAAATTTTCAATTAATATATTCTCAATTCTAGTTTTCAAGCACGGATCCAAGTGCTCCAGCTATTATAGGAACAACTACAACTTTCATACAATTTCCCTTTCAGATTATAAATTCTCGTACCTTCTCATAAAAAATAATTTTTATGCTTTTTTTTCGTCAAGGTGGGTGGCTGAACCTCAAGTATATTCAATACGTTATCTGCACCTAGCTGTAATATACACCTGTAGACACTTGAGCCTAAACCTCTAGGGAAAATATTCGCAAGAAAAATGTCTTGTCTTTTCTCTAGAGAAGCAATGTAAGTGAGATAACACTTTCTTACAGAATGAGAACCTCGGATAATATTATTATAATTGCTTATAATGTTACAGTCAGTAAGTTTAACTGGTGTCTTTTCTATATGTACGAGTGGTGGGCAAGTCTAAATCATATGTCAATCCAAAGGGGACACTTACTAGGGGTACTAGGCCAGGTAGGCAAAAAGAAACGGAAATAGATAAATTGGCGAGTTAGTGGGTCCGTACAAAATGCCGTCCCAGGAAAAGTGGTCACATCTCAAATTACGTCCTTCTATTTCGGAAAGAAGATGAGGAGGAAATTCCTATCAGATTTCGTTTCATATTCAACAAAACGAACGACACTCAATCAGACATTTAGAAAAAAGAATCAGTCCCCTTGATTGCGTCTATCCTCACCTTGACTTGACAAAAATTCGAACATACCTTCAGATTTTTATTCCTTGTGGAACAGATCGAACACATTTTAATTAGCGATTTCTTATGACAAATCATCATTCATGCAGTCAGTTAAGCGCCATACGTAATACACGCTTGGGTGATCCTGTCTCGAAAGACAACTGACTGGGCAGAATATTTTCCCTTAGTAGGTTGCCATTATTTTTGTGGTAGACAGGTTGACAACAAAGGCTACAGAATTCAATTTTTCCTGCTATTTAACCCATAGCTGGAGGGAGAAGCGGCGGATTAATACCTTTCCCAAGGGTATTTATGCGTAACTGAATGCAACGAATTCAACTGGAATTCGAACTCGGCTTCCCGATTTTGCGTTCCGAGCCGATATCCACTTAACCACAACGCACATCCGTATTACGTTCAATTTCACAAGGAGAGAAAAAACATGCAAAAATGTAGTCTTTTTCTTGCGCCGTATCCCTTCAGGACATGGTGATCATAGTCCTCCACATCTCCCTATCTTTTGTTGCTCTTTATACCTTTTCTCTTGTTATTTCTTCCAAACCCTGCTCTGCCATCCACTTGCTTAAGCCCATCAAGTATGTTACGCGTTGCTTCCTCCAGTCTTTCTTTTCATGTATCTGTCATGTGTGTATCAGATTCTTCAAGCCCTCTTTCCTCATTACGTGTCCCAGAAACTTCAGCTGTCTTTTCTTGGTGTTACATATAAGCTCTCTTTTCGTTTGCATCCTCTCCAAAACCTTGTCGTTGCTCATGTGTACAGTCCATGATATGCTCAGCATCCTTCTGTAGAACTACATTTCGGCTGCTTCAAGTTTTTCCTTCAGATTTCAGGTGATTGTCCAGCATTCACTGCCATGCAGGAGGATAGATATCAAATAAAAGTCCAGTTATCTCTTTTTCGAGATGCGACAGAGTAGGTAGAAGATTTAGCTATAGATTCCAATCTGTCCTGCTATTTAACCCATAGCTGATGGGAGAAGTGGTGAACTGATACCTTTCTCAAGTAAGTAAATGCAACGAATTCAACTGTAATTCAAACTCAGTTCTCCGATTTCTCATTCTGATCCGATACGCTGACGACACCACCATTTAATCTCGCCTCGATCAAAAATCTGTTGAGGTTGACAAGGAACACTAATTTGTAAATTTTAATGCTTCCAAAACGAAGCGGCTATCTATTAACCATCATAGACAATCGCTCCTGCCCACCATTAGCATGGATCAGGCTAGCCTCCCTGATAGCAAAACACTACGCCTCCTTGGCCTAACACTCTCAGACCTCAAGTGGAATGAATGTACCGAGTACATAGCTAAATCTGCTGCGAAGAAGGTCGGTTCATTGTGCAGAGCCAGAAAGTTTTTCCCGCCTGAATCAATCCTGCACATATATAAATCTACTATCCGCCCGTGTATTGCTGCCACATCTAGTCGGGTGACCCTGCTGCCACATCTAGTCGGGTGCCCTCAGGATTCTTGACAAAATCCAACGTGCCTCTTCTATAAATACTTTCACAGCTTCTGCCTCGATGAACTTAGATCACTGGTGCCCTCTAGATATGAATTTGCACGAGATACTAGATTAGCAACTAGGTCAATCACTTTTACAGTGAAACAAATAAAATGTAACCGCGATTTCTACACTAACAGCTTCTTTTCTCGCACTTCCCGCCTGAGGAATTCCCTTTCATATACTTGCTTTCCCGACAGCTACAATCTCCAGGAATTTAAATGTAAGGTCACTAGACACCTCTTATCACACTAACTGGCATCCATTCCCTCAAACACTCTTCCCATCTACCCAACCCCCATCCTCGGTATCCTCATCCGTCTATCACCCTCCTTCCGAAATTTCCTATAACTAACCACTCTTTCTCATCACTTTCCCCTATGTAACCACCTGCGCAATAGTGGCAGTAAAACTGCCTTGCTTGGGGGTAAAAGAATTAAAAATATCAATTGCACCACATCAGTTTCTTCTTCTTCTTCTTCTTCTTCTTCTTCTTCTTCTTCTTCTTCTTCTTCTTCTTGCCCTATGCTTGCAGGACGTAGGCGATCATGGCTTCCCACGTCTTTCTATCTCTAGTGGCTTATAATATGTTTTTTCCTGTTACTCCACGCAACCTGCGTTCCGTCATTCACCTGATCAGGCCCTTCAAATATGTTATCCACTGCCTTCTTCTGTATCTTTTTCTTTCTATCTGGCCTGTCAGTATCAGGTTCTACAAGCCCTCCTTCCTCATTGCATATCCCAGGAACTTCAATTGCCTCTTCCTGATGCTCACTATTAGTTTTCTTTTCAATGCCATTCTTTCCAAAACGTCATCATTGCTCACATGTTCAGTCCATGATATCCGTCGCATCCTTCTGTAAAACCACATTTCCGCTACTTCAAGTTTTTTCCTTATCTTCGATGATATTGTCCAGCATTCACTGCCGTATTGAAGAACTAACAACACATAGCAATCTAGCACTCTCTTCTTTGGGCAATTTTCCTGTGACTTTACTCAGCTTCTGGAACGCGTGCTTCGCCATGCCAGTTCGCTTTCGGATCTCTGTGTCGCACTTTCTATCTCCTGTTAGAACACTTAAAGACCTTTTATCAAAATAACATATCAAATAAATTATTTACTGATTTAATAGTCATCAATTTTCCGATAAAACCACGTATATCTACGTAATATTGGTTTCTTATATTTTAATATTTTTTGTATTAAAACATTAAAAATACTTCGAATGGTTATAGTTTTTCTGCAGTTATTTTTAATCAAACTTAATTTTTCAAATGAATTCGAACACATGATTTACAAAGCTGATTGGATACCTTTTGAGCTTTTTGCAAATGTTATATGCATGGAGAATGTTTTATAAATATGTACATATTTATTTATTATAAATTATACTTTAGAACATGTACAAACTACAATCTACAACTTGTACATTTTGTTTCGACATTAAAAAACAATATCTCATCAGGTAGTTAATAATGATGGTTATAACGTTATTTTTCAAAAAAATTTATGAAACTTATCTTTCTATTATTATTGGAAACCTTTCGTACGAGGTAAAGAGGCTAGGAAATATGAGAAAGCAAAAAGAGAAAGCAAAAAAAGGGGGAAAGAAAGAGGAAATAGAAGGATACAGAGGAAATGAAGAACAAAGAGGAAAACAAGCGAGAAAGAAAGAAATGAGAGGAAAGAGCCAATGAAAACTGCTCAGATAGAAAAAGACCCCCAAATTTAGGTAGGAAGTAAGATATAGGCATATACAAATATCGGTCACGCGATGTCTGGGCTTAACAAAGAGGAAAAAGTGAGAAAATGCACAGACGGAAAAGAAAGTGAGAAAAGGTGAGAAAATACACAGGAGGAACAAAGAGGTGTGAAGGCAGCACAAGCCAACAAAAGCTGCAAAAAATAGAAATTCCAAATTTTGACCGGAAATGAGATAGATACATTTGTTCGTAACATTGTATCAAAATAAGTCCTTTGACATTTAAAAAATTATAAAATCACATTGGAATTATTCAAAAAGCGTAGATTTGAGGACATTTAAAAATAAAACACGAATATATAAATTCATTAGAGCTAATATAATAAATTAAAAAAGTAAAAAAATAGAATTAACCTTTAAAAATTAAAATTAAATTTTAAATTTAATTTTTTAATTTTAAATTTAATTTTTTTTAATTAAAAATTTAAAATAAAATAATTTAAATTTATTTGTCTGAACATTATTTCTTTTAATGTATACTTACTCTGTTTTTTAATTATACAATTCATTCATCTATATCCATCGGCCTGAATATTTGAGAAATCTTGTTAGAAAAATGTCTATTATCCGTCAGGATGCGAATCTGGAACTCCCATATAACGGGGAGATGCCGCCATTAGATCTGAACTGTCTTACCACCCGACCACAAAAGATTTCCTGGGATGGTTTAGGGAAAAGAATTTATTCATATATATACACCGGCCTGAATATTTGAGAAATATTTTTAGGAAAATGTTTATCTTCCGGCAGGATTCGAACCTGGAACTCCTGTATACCGAGAAGATGTCGCGGTTAGATATGAAATCTCAATGGCTTCCTCGGGTTAGAATGAAAGAAAAACATAACTCAATATGTGAGGGAAAGTGCATTGGAGTCGCTGAGGATAAATGACGACTATAAGTCAAATTAGATTACTTTATCACCCCCTGTATCCAGATTCGTATTCACAAATATATATGGGCATTTATTTTTGTATATTTATGTACATGTAGAGTAACAGAGGCACGTTCTGGTGCAATGGATATTGGCTCGGGATGAGAAATCGGAAAGCCAATTTCGAATTCCAGTTTCATTTACTTTCGCGTAAATATCTTTTTCAAAAGTCACTCTTTTTTCATTGTTTTTCATAAGAAACGCCAGCTTAGGTTAAATGCAATGATGTAATAAATTTCAAATACACACATGCATATTTTCTCTTTTTTAAGTTTAGATCTGATGAAGCCTTAACTGACGAAATGCATTGTCGAATCTCTTCTCTTTTTTCATGTAATATTTCCATTTATCAAATTGGGAACCTGAAACTTTGTCAGGATTTCAATATCGTATATAAATATAGCACACACACACACACACCCACACACACTCACACACACACACCCTCACACACACACACCCTCACACACACACACCCTCACACACACACACCCTCACACACACACACCCTCACACACACACACCCTCACACACACACACACTGATATATATGCGCGTGTTGGGCACCTCGAGGTGGTGTAATGGTTAGCAAGCTTGTCTCGCTAGAATCATTACAATCGAGTAGTGAGTTCGATTTCACTACTTCGATCCTCCCATACTTTCAGCCTTGTGCCATATCGATGCTGCGCTTAGATAATCACCATAGATAGTGCGAGTGTGTAATAAAGTGTGTATATACTTGAGCGTGCAGCATTCGTTGATTCTGTTCAGTGAACTGAATTGGCTACCGTCAAGCGTTGGGTTAGCCCGAAGTCACAAGCTTTAATCGCACTAAGGATTTTAAAGATATTTATCCCACCAGATTATGCACCCCATCCCCAAAAACTGTAACTAAGATACGCTCTACCTTTCATAAGTATAAAATCACATGTTGGCTGTGTTTTAAACTTGTACGTTTAATGGATCCGATTACAATCCTGGCTAGAGGCAATCGGATGTCTAACATTACTGATGAGCTGTGATACAGCGAAACAGGACTGTCTCAGTAGGACTATTTATGCTCTCGCCTGCCGATTAATGACTATAGAGAAATGGTGGACTTTAAAAACAGTAGCTACTCACCGCTATTTACGCATCGTTCATTCAGTAATGAATTTGAACAATCTCGGCTACTGGCGTGTGTTTAAATTGTGTACATAATGCGCTAAAATCTGCTTTCCTCTACCGAGCGCCCATATCTTAGAGGTAGAATCGCCGACGGTCGGGTTTCAATCCTAGCTGGAAGCAATCGGATGTTTATATATATATATATATATATATATATACATATAAACTTGGCAATAAATACTAAAAATAGTATGAAATACCCAATTTTTTAAAAAAATTGGTGTGGCCTAATAATTATGGCCGGTAGTGTATATATATAGTCATCCGCAGACAGTACTGTTTCGCTGTATCACAGTTCATCAGTACGGTTAGACATCCGATACAAAGAATTTGTCTTTTCAACTGAGCAGATGCATGACTTCGAAGTTTCTTGACATCGTTATGATGTCTTTGCTCAGCAGGGCTGGGTTTTGATTGCCGTTGAGTGCCTGTTTTTTTTGTTTTTATGGGGCTCAGTGTCATTTTAATTTTGTGGGAGTGGTCTTGTTTGCAATTTACTGGGTTTTTTCATTTTATTGTGCAGGTGTTTGATTTCTTTTTATTGTTTTTTAATGCTTTTTAATTGATTTTTAATGTATGCGTATGTGGCTTATTTTCTTTGTATTTAATAGGTGTTCGCTTTATTGTTTTTTTACTTGGTTTAATCTGGTCAAATTCTTTGCCTTTGCATTAAACCTATAAACACACTGTCTCCACCCAGATATAGAGCATTTTACGATAAAAAAAAATCCCGGCTTGCCAAAATACCTTTTATCAGTAAAACTACTGTAAAAAACAGAGAGAGAGAGAGAGAGAGAGAGAGAAGCATAACTAGTTCAGGAACTTCTTGATATCATTTCGTGTGTGTGTGTATGTCTGTGTATGTGTGTGTATGTGTGGAGAAAGATCAGACAGTCAGTCAGTTAAGTGCCATATACGATGCACGCTTGGGCGATCATGCCTCAAAAGAGACATGACTGACTGGGCAGAAGATTATCCCGCAGTAGGTTGTCATTACATTCTGTGGTAGACTGATTTCTAGCCAAGGCTATAGAACCCCATCTGTCCTGTTATTTAACCCATAACCAGAGTGAAGAGACGGATTAATACCTTTCCCAAGGGTATTTGCGCGTAATTGAATGCAAGGAATTCAACAGGAATTCGAACTCGGCTCCCTGATTCGTCATTCTGAGTGGATATTTGCTGCTCCACAACGCACATCCAGATAAATTGGAAAAGTTTTAATTGACAACGCGTTTCGCTTTCGCTACGTAAACGTCTTCAGGTCCGTATGAAAGACAAATCTGCATTTGATGTTTTTTTTTTTTAATCATATCACCCCGAGCAAGACGGTAAAGCCACTGATGTGCAGGGGGCTACGTAAGAGTGAAAAGATTGGAAAAGAGAAAACCGGAAACCACATATATTTGTTGTAGTAGATAGATTAAACTATCGCCCGGTTCACACTCCACCCACGTCTATTGAACAGGTGAAGAGGCTCATCCCTTGTTCCTTGTTTAGAATGTGGTCTCCGACTTTCTCTTTTTCAATCTTTTCACTCTTACGTAGCCCCCTGCACATCAGTGGCGTTACCGCCTTGCTCGGGGTGATATGATTAAAAAAAAAATTTTATGAAATCTGTTAACGTCTGTTTGCTGTCTTTCAGTCGGAATGAAAGAATAAAACTGTGTGTAATTTTTTTATTTAAACTTTTTGTGTGTGTATGTGGGGGTACTTCATTCTTACCTAAAAACACCTACTTAACTACCTCACTGAAATGGAACGCGTTGTCATTCAAATTTTTTCCCACGTTGTCTGATTTGTCCTCTTGTGTTCGAATTTCATATTACACACACACACACAGAGCGAGAGAGAGAGAGAGAGAGAGAGAGAGAGAAAGAGAGAGCGAGAAAGAGAATGATAGTGAGAGAAAGAGAAAGATAGATAGACAGATAGAGACACGGGGGAGAGAGAGAAAACGAGAAAGAGAATTAGAGAAATAGAAAGAGAAAAAAGAGGGAGCGAAAAATACACACACACACACATATGCATGAATATATATATATATATATGTAGAGAGAGAGACAGAGATAGAGAGATAGAGAGAGAAAGAGAATGATAGAGAGAAAAAAAGAAATAGATAGGGAGAGAGAGAGAGAGAAAGAATGATAGAAAGTAAGAGGAAAAGAAAAAGATGAAGAGATAGAGAATATATATAGAGAGAGAGAAAGTGAAAGATAGCTAGAGAGTGAGAGCGAGAATGAGAATGATGGAGATAGATAGATAGATAGATAGATAGATAGATAGATAGATAGATATTAAAAGACTGAGATAGATAGATAGATAGATAGATAGATAGATAGATAGATAGATAGATAGATAGATAGATAGATAGATAGATAGATAGATAGATGAACACTTCCTTTTGTAGCAGACACCAGCAGCGGCACAAAGTTCATTCAAAGACTGAACCGGCGCGACTTCGGCTTTTAGACAAATACGTTGTTCGCTGATCCGAGATGTTAGCAGTATACAAGATTTAATTGGGTGTCACTTTCATTTAGCCAGCTCGTCCACGAGATCCTACACCCTTTTACCATTCCAATCAATGACCGTACTTCACCGATTGATGTCCACTCGTATTTGTTATCAAATGCGAATATCCCAATGTCTCGCAACTGACTCACTCACGCACACACAAAAAGAAGTCTAATTCTTAATCCAACCACCCAAACCCTTAAGCTCTGTGAATATATGTCGCTCTCCCTTGACGTTGGGTTAGGCGATGATGTTAATATCTAATAAAAAAAATACTTCTCATAAAAAAAGCTATCAGATTTCACTATGACATTGATACTGTTTATAAAAATAAGCTGGGGTAGCTCGTCAGAAGTTAGGCAGAGGCATATAGGAACATATCAGAAATGACCCAAAGAGATGGACTCCATAAAATCTGCCTAATAAGATATATAATTGATGCTTGTGGTTGGCTGTAATCTCCGGATACAGTTTTCAGCGGATGCGACGAATTTGGGTAATGTGACCATCTAAGAGCTGATAAGCGTGTAATACTCGCGTCTTGGTAAATAATATGGTTAACACAGCGAACGAACATGAGGTACGTGCAAATGACATCTTACCTGTTAATAACCAGAAATAGCCCCCCCCCCCACAGAGAGAGAGAGAGAGAGAGAGAGAGAGAGAGAGAGAGAGAGTCTGTGAGTACTACGAACGATAGGGGGAGGATTTTGGGACCCCGGGCAGAGCTTTGTGATCCTTGCTAACTTATCAATATCTAAATGTAGTTAGAAAAATTAAAATTACATAGCTGACTATTAAAGAATTAATTAATGGATAGCGGTTCAGACTAAAGAATCGGAGTGCCGAGTTCGAATTCCAGTCGAATTCATTACATTCACTAACATGGAAAGTGGAAAAAATATTAACAACGCGTTTCTATTCTCTTTGGCTTTTTCGGGTTAGAATGAAAGAAAGACAAAACTGTACGTAAGGAAAAATGTGTTGGAATCAAGATAGTGTCTGTCTCTCCCTCATTTCGTTTGTTTTTTGTGTGTTTTATTCATATCTCGATTAGAGGCGTTTAGGGTTGTGGGATTTTAAATTAGTCCTCCGAAAATAGTGAGTGTTTTATTATTATATATACATGCGTGCTCATACGTGTATGTATATACATATACACTCATCTAGGCATATATATATATATATATATATATATATATATATATATATATATATACATGTGAGCGTCTGTGTAAAATAATATTTATTGTGGGGGGATAATTTGAGTATCAGCTGTTGTACTATTTGGGTCTGACGAGCCACAATTAACATCATTACGCAGTGAAATATTGGAATTGTAATAAATCAAAAATCTTTTCTAAATTATATTACTCTGTTAAATTAAATAAATGAATTTAACATTGAATTCTTTTGAGTTCGTCTCTATCGGAATTTACCTGGATAGTATACAAAGTGTGCTACGTTATATATATATATATATATATATATATATATATATATGGTAGAGCCTTCCTTTTAGTATCAGTTAGTTAATTGCCATACATGATACACAAATCAAAAGTTCTTAGTCCAAATCAAAAATTTTCAAATTTTGTTATTCTTTTTTTTAGGATTAAATTCCTTATTTAATTATCAGAATGGCTCGAAAGTCAGAAAATTATAGAACCTTTTCCGAAATTAATTCTAAAGTAGATCCTTATGCAATCCTTTAAAAAGGGTTGGAAAGCAATAGATTTCTGTGGGTTTTATCAAATTGCAAACATTAAACTCTGTCGAGATATCAATATTCTTTTTAAATATAACATGTTGTCAATACGAACAAACACGTGGATAAAAGTACAAACAAATTTATTACATTCCATATATATATATATATATATATATATATATATATATATATATATATATATATAGGTGTGTGTGTGTGTGTGTGTGCAAATTTATATTAGCTTGCACACAATTAAACACACACACAGACACACACACACACACATACACACACACACACATATATATAATCTTAATAAATTACGTTTAAATTTGGTCATAACACATTACATTGCATTTAAATATATGGTTCTGTTACCATTTCGAGCTCTCATGCGGTGTAACGCCATAGAACCGCATTATAAGTTTACGTACTGCGTTTGCTCTTTGGTAACTGTTATCATTGCTTAGCAAAGTTTTATATCCGCACAAAATAAAATCGTCTTTGATGGTGGATGTTTTTTTATGAAACTTCTCTGAAGATGGCTCATGTGAGCCGAAAGCTTAGAACGAACTTAATTAAAAATTATTCAAATGTTGGAGAATTTTTGTCTTTATTTTCACCTGAAATTAAAGCCAAAATAAGATGTTTAGAACGGCTCATGATTAAACATAATAGACATTCATTGTCTCTTATATTTAACAGTATATGTTTAGAATATATATATATATATATATATATATATAATTAAAATTAATACTTTTCTTCCCGACTTCTCGTTTCACAAATGAAATCCTCTCATCAGAAGGTTTACATAGCTCAAGTGGGTGTTTTTTTATCAGGGTTTTATTTCTTGCTGTCGAGCACTTTACTTACAAAGAACGTTTGCTTTAAACGCCTTATCCCTCCGAAAAGATCGTCAGTTTTTACTTTACTCTTTAATTTTTTTACTTCATTTTACAATATTTTTTTTATTATATAAATTGTTCCAATAATTTGGACCGATTTTAAATGTAAATTATGTTTAAGCGTCGAATATTTTTTTTCAGATTTGACAACGTCTTTGGCAATTTCAACCATGTAACGGTTAACAATCAAACAACGTGTTAAAGTTATCGAAGCCTATTACGAAAATGGATGTTTAAACAGAAATGCATTTGGTTTTATTGAATGAGAAGTTCCCAGCTGGCATCATCTCTCAAAACAATGATGTTAATTGGCCATCACGATCGTGCGACCTGACGCCTTTAAATGTCTTCCATTGGGGACATTTCAGAAGTAAGGTTTATGCCAGCAAGTCAACAAGCCAACAACAATTTAACAGCTGAAGGATGAGATAATCAGGCATATTGGTGAGATTTAGGAGTAACTATGCAGACACGTCATAAAAAATTTGACCATCGAGTAGAGGTGTACCACCGAAGACTTGGCAGACATTTGGGTGATTTTTTCACACATAATTGCCATGACTCAACTAACTTGATCTAATAGTAAAATCAATAAAATTTCACCCATAACACTGTTTTATCTACAGCAAACTTCGATTCGTCTAAATAGAACACCCTATATATACATACATAGATACCTAGTTAAGCATACGCAAATAAACATCTAAACATGTATACACGCATATATCTGTGTGTGTGTGTGTGTGTGTGTGTGTGTGTGTATGTGTGTGTGTGTGTGTGTGTGTGTGTAAAACTATATAATCACACTCATAATTTGATCCTGTAACCTTGTGTCTTTTGGGGTCTCGTTTCTGAGATCAAAGGATCCTATACACAATATTCAGATGAGCGGGTCTTAAAAAAAAACCTCTTTTTCAGTTTCTTCTTCAAACATTGTAATTTTCACTCAAACTGTGAATATCATATCGTATGAAAAACCGACCTTTTTTATTTGAAAATAAATGCTCGCTAAATAAATTATAACACGAGATAACGACAACAAAAATCACATGTTGCCTTGATCTTTTACGGCACTTTGAAAAATAAAATCTCTCTTTCTCTCACTGATGCGGAAAAACTACAAATAGGAAGTCGCGCTCACTTGTTTAGGCGGAGTGTGAAAGAAAAGATCTAATGGCGCTGGGATCTGAAGTTGGATTCCAATATCCTTACTAATTACACTGTCATTATCGTAATCTTCACACAAACACACACATTAGTGCATACACAGCACATAAGCACGTATACTCTAATACACCCAGGCATAGACACACAGAAAACAACAGAAAAAAAGGCCAGCCGTTGCGAATGATTTTCGAAGGCACTATTTTATATAGCAAAGAAACCGCTGAATAATATTTGGTTGTCCAGAATGTTCATGCCAATTTTCGAACACGTTAGAACATATTACATTTATCGACAGATATAATATGCTTACACTTCTGATTAGAACACATTTCAATCTCTCTCTTGAGAAAGAAAGTTAAAATTTACTTAATTCGTGTCAATTTAGCATCTCTATGAAAATGGAAAATTATAACACTTATTATTTCCATTAGTTTTGTCTTGTAGAAGATTTAAATTTCTGTCTTCGAGAGATTGAATTCTTAACGGTTTGGCATGCGAACGCAAGCAACATAACTCGACTATATTCTGTAAAAAACGGTTTAATTTCTATTTTTGTCTTCATAAATTGAATTAAATCAACTTTACAGTGTTAGCTGCTTGTGGTAAGTCAACTGGGATTCAGTCCATTTTTCAGTCTGTTTTTGTGAAATTTCTTGGAAATTATTTTATTTATTTATTTTATTTCGTTTTTTGGTCGTCTTTGATTTTTTTTTTTCGTCACTTAATTTGTAAATAATTTTGCTATTCAAGGGTATTTTCGACTAATGATAAATAGCATCACGGTTCAATTATTTCCATTAGTTTTGTCTTGTAGAAGATTTAAATTTCTGTCTTCGAGAGATTGAATTCTTAACGGTTTGGCATGCGAACGCAAGCAACATAACTCGACTATATTCTGTAAAAAACGGTTTAATTTCTATTTTTGTCTTCATAAATTGAATTAAATCAACTTTACAGTGTTAGCTGCTTGTGGTAAGTCAACTGGGATTCAGTCCATTTTTCAGTCTGTTTTTGTGAAATTTCTTGGAAATTATTTTATTTATTTATTTTATTTCGTTTTTTGGTCGTCTTTGATTTTTTTTTTTTTTTCGTCACTTAATTTGTAAATAATTTTGCTATTCAAGGGTATTTTCGACTAATGATAAATAGCATCACGGTTCAATTATTTCCATTAGTTTTGTCTTGTAGAAGATTTAAATTTCTGTCTTCGAGAGATTGAATTCTTAACGGTTTGGCATGCGAACGCAAGCAACATAACTCGACTATATTCTGTAAAAAACGGTTTAATTTCTATTTTTGTCTTCATAAATTGAATTAAATCAACTTTACAGTGTTAGCTGCTTGTGGTAAGTCAACTGGGATTCAGTCCATTTTTCAGTCTGTTTTTGTGAAATTTCTTGGAAATTATTTTATTTATTTATTTTATTTCGTTTTTTGGTCGTCTTTGATTTTTTTTTTTTTTCGTCACTTAATTTGTAAATAATTTTGCTATTCAAGGGTATTTTCGACTAATGATAAATAGCATCACGGTTCAATTATTTCCATTAGTTTTGTCTTGTAGAAGATTTAAATTTCTGTCTTCGAGAGATTGAATTCTTAACGGTTTGGCATGCGAACGCAAGCAACATAACTCGACTATATTCTGTAAAAAACGGTTTAATTTCTATTTTTGTCTTCATAAATTGAATTAAATCAACTTTACAGTGTTAGCTGCTTGTGGTAAGTCAACTGGGATTCAGTCCATTTTTCAGTCTGTTTTTGTGAAATTTCTTGGAAATTATTTTATTTATTTATTTTATTTCGTTTTTTGGTCGTCTTTGATTTTTTTTTTTCGTCACTTAATTTGTAAATAATTTTGCTATTCAAGGGTATTTTCGACTTTTTCTAAGTTAAAACTTTCTAAGCCTCAGTCACTTTTTCCTTCTTTTTTTTTTTTTTTTTTTTTTTTTTAATTGGAGTAGATAGTTTCTACTATCGCCCGGTCTCACACTCCACCCCCTTCTTTTGAATGAGTTTAGAGGTGATCACCTTGTTTCTTGTTTAGGAAGGGGTTCCCGGTTCATCCCCTTTCTCTGGTCTTGGTGTTAGTTCAGCTGGAAGCTCTTTGCAGTTACGGAGTATGGTGGCAACGTCTTTACATTCTGAGGGTACCGGGTTGGCAGTTTCCTGGTTGCTGCTTCCGACTGGTAGTTAGGAGCCCGAACTCTTGCGTAGCGTCTTGAGAGGCTGCTCTGATCAACAGTTGAATAATACCGGGGTTCTTGTAGTGCCATATCGCGCAT
Source organism: Ascarosepion bandense (assembly GCA_037127315.1). Classification (NCBI taxonomy): domain Eukaryota; kingdom Metazoa; phylum Mollusca; class Cephalopoda; order Sepiida; family Sepiidae; genus Ascarosepion; species Ascarosepion bandense. The sequence continues at coordinate 113,773 of JBBBDQ010001893.1, read as the reverse complement.
GGACGGGCGTCCCTGCATGAACGTTCGGTGGGCAACCCCGAGGCCACATTATGTTGTAGGCCGCGCCAGTCTCCATCCTTCACAAGTTGCAAATGATTGACCGACTGATTCTATTCTAAGACCACTCCTTAACTGAATTACTATGGAAAAAAGCAAACATAATAACAAAACTAAACCAGCTCATTTGAAAACGCCCAAACCTGTCTGCATCTCTTTCACTAACATACGCGGCATCCGCACCAACTTCCCCAGTGTAGATTCTTTCCTCCATAATAACTCACCTGATATATTAGCCCTATGTGAAACTAATCTTAACCCTTCTATCCCCTCATCTGAGTTCTGCGTTCCTGGCTACCTTCCCCTCTTCAGGAAGGACTCCAATGTTCATATGCATGGGCTTGGTGTCTATGTCAGCGAACACCTTCCCTTAGCTAGGGTGTCATCTTTTGAATCCCCAGATCATTCTTTCATGTGCTTCCGCCTCTCACTTCTCAGCTCGATTAGCTATCTCTTCTTTCTGTACCGCTCTCCTTCCTCCCCTGACTGTTCGTTACTTGACATCATTTCTGACAATATTGACAAAGCCATTTCTACCCATCCCTCTGCCCATGTATTCGTGTTTGGTGACTTTAACGCCCACCACACCAAGTGGCTGAAGAACGTTGTCACTGACCCTGCTGGTGTCCACACCATGAACTTTTCAATCACCCAATCCCTTATGCAAGTAGTGGATTTCCCCACGCGTTTCTGCGACAACCCTAACGGAAGGAACTCGCTTCTAGACCTCTGCTTCACTTCCATCCCAGACTCTTGCACTACCAGACAACTCTGCCCACTTGGAAACTCTGACCACACTGTAGTGTCCGTCAATATTTCACTCCACTCCCGCCCGACCCATGAAACACAGACAAGTAGAATATCATACTGCTATCAAAGAGCAGACTGGGATTCGTTCCGAGACTTCCTCTGTGACATCCCTTGGAACAACGTATTTAGTCTTCCCATCGAAGAATGTGCATCCGAGGTCTCCTCCTGGGTTAAGGCTGGCATTGATGCCTTCATCCCTGCTAGGAAATTCCAGCTTAAATCTCATTCGTCTCCATGGTTCTCACCCGCTTGTTCGGCTGCCATTGCCCACCGGAATCATTTCTTCCGACTTTATTGTAACTATGCGTCGGAACAAAACAGGCGCCTTTTCACTTCAGCTCGTAATAAGTGTAAAAGGGTACTTAACGAAGCTAAGATGTTGTTTGCTGCCAGAATGAAGCAACGCATAGCATGCTCTAAATTCGGCTCTAAAGACTACTGGCGACTCTGTAAAAGAGTACTTAACAAGAGCAAGTCTACAATACCCCCGCTAATCAACAAATTTGAGGTCCTCACCTCCCCAGCAGATAAGGCTGAATGTTTTGCCCGCAGATTCTCGAACAATTCGAGTCTGGACTCGTCTGGAGTTTTTACACCCGACTTCTCACCTAGAACCGAGGCACAACTGAATGATGTCCACATTACACCTTCGCTTGTCTCTAAGATAATCTTAAAACTTGACCCTCACAAAGCGAGCGGTGGTGACGGAATCCCAACCATAGTCTTAAAGAAATGTGCTCCTGAACTCTCCTCTATCCTTTCTAAGCTCTACAACCTCTGCCTATCTGCTTCCTGCTTTCCCGCCTGTTGGAAATCTTCCTCTATAGTTCCTATATTTAAAAACACTGGAGAACCCTCTGACCCTGCAAATTACCGCCCTATCAGCCTTCTTCCGATCTTTGGCAAAGTGTTCGAAGCCATTATCAACGCCGAGGTGGTTCAGCATCTCACAGCACACAGGCTCCTCTCGGACAAGCAATATGGTTTCCGCTTCACCAGGTCTACTGCTGATATGCTAACGACCATCACCGAGTACATATACCAGGCACTCGACAGGAATGGCGAAGCTCGAACCGTTGCATTGGATATATCTAAGGCGTTCGACAGAGTTTGGCATGCTGGTCTTCTATGTAAACTGCGGAGCTATGGTATAACTGGACATTTGTTTGAACTAATCCAGTCATTCCTCTCTAACCGCACAATGAAAGTGGTATTAAACGGACATGCCTCTCAGAACTACCATACAAACGCAAGGTGTCCCCCAAGGCTCCATCTTAGGTCCTACACTCTTCCTGATATATATTAATGATCTCCCTGATTCCATAAGAACCCAAATAGGTTTGTACGCCGATGACACCACAGTTTACTCTCGCCTCCAACAAAAATCTGATGTAGGCGTCAAAGCTAAACTTGCAGCCGAGATTGAAAAAGACCTCCAATCCATATTGGACTGGGGTAAGAAATGGCTAGTAAATTTTAATGCTTCTAAAACGAAGCTACTGTCAATTAACCATCATCGACAATCTCACCTACCTCCCATTAGCATGGACCAGGCTTGCCTCCCAGAGAGTAAAACACTACGCCTCCTTGGTCTCACACTTTCAGCGGACCTCAAATGGAATGACTATATCGAATCCATTGCTAAATCCGCTGCTATGAAAGTCGGTTCTCTGTGTAGGGCCCGGAAGTTTTTTCCGTCTAAATCTATCCTGCACATTTACAAATCTACCATCCGCCCGTGCATTGAATACTGCTGCCATATCTGGTCGGGTGCCCCTGCTGTTCTCCTCGGGCTTCTCGATAAGGTTCAGAGGAGGGTCTGTAATGTGATAGATACCGACTTGGCAGACCACCTGCAGTCTCTCTCCCACCGGCGAGACGTGGCTTCGCTGTGTCTCTTCTATAAATACTTTCACGGCTTCTGCTCCGATGAACTTAGATCACTGGTGCCCCCTAAATACGAATTTGCACGAGATACTAGATTAGCAACTAGATCCCACCCTTTTACAGTGAAATCGATAAAATGCAGCCGTAACTTCTACTCCAACAGTTTCTTTCCTCGCACTTCCCGACTGTGGAATTCTCTTCCAAACGATTGCTTCCCCGACGGCTACAATCTCCAGGAGTTTAAATGTAAGGTCAATAGACACCTCCTAACACACTAACTTGCTCCCATTTGATCAAACACTCTTCACATCTGCCCGACACTCATCCTCGCTATCCTTACTCATCTATCACCTTTCTCCTGACATTCCCTATGTCTATCCACTCCTTCTCTTTACCTTACCCTATGTAGCCCCATGCGCAATAGTGGCAGTGGAATGCCTTGCTTGGGGTGAGATGATTAAAAAAAAAAAAAAAAAAAAAATTACCGTAAAGTCTTAAATGGTTTGCAAAAAACAAAAAAGATACGTGCTGTGCACAGTGAAGGTGCTTTATTTGATAGAACTGTACGGAAGTGGTTCGCCAAGTTTAGAATTGGGGATTGTATCCTTATTGACAAAGAACGCTCAGGTGGACCTTCCTTATAGATGACGACCATTGATTGAGAGCATACCGCATTACACAACGCAGAAATTAACAGAAACACTAAATTTATCAAAATCTACCATCCATAAGCATTTAGTGAAGCTTGTGTACTCAAATCGCTACGATGTTTGGGTACCATTTGAGTTAAGTGAAAAGAATGTTTTGCATCGAATTTCTATCTGTGATTTGCTGCATAAACGCTATGAAAATGCTCCTTTATAAGCACATTGTAATGGGTGATGAGAAATAGATAGTTTACAACAATGCTCAATTCATTTTATTCCGTCTTATCTTCCATTTGTATCTCCCTTTCTATTTCCCCCCACTAACCTCTGTGTCGTTTTGTCTTTCAAATCTGCCATTTTTTTTTACTGAGAAAAAATACGTATTAGTATTCGAAAAATTTTCATTTTGATCTCCAAGGACTGAACAAATGATAGTTTGAAAAAGCACTACCTTCGAATAGCTAGTCTTAACTTCCTCTTTGTAAAAGCTTTTATTTTTTAGAACATTTCAGGTATGTGTGAGCATTGCAAGAAATAATAAGTCTATCGGTAAAAAAAATAAATTAAAAAATGTTTATAATAATTTCTGAAAGAGTAGAAAAGGCTAAAAAATAATTTTGTGCGACATCAAACAAACAGATGTCATATTACAACGATTCACTTTATCTACTATTTCACTCTGTGTGGTTTTAGTTATCCGCGCATAAAATAGAAATATATTTTCCGTTTTATTTAATAAGGACACCAAGAAGTTAGAGATTCAGATAATACGAATGAGTCAAGTTGTAAAGGGAAAGAGATTTACTCAAGTGCAAAAGTAAAAAAAGAAAAACTAATATAATAGTATTCTGAAGTACCCGTATTAAATTTCTTTTCTTATCCTGTAGTTATTAATACTAAGTGTTATTTCATATATATATATATATATATATATATATATATATATATATATTAAATTAAATTTTTTCAAAGATGTTGAATGCACATTTCGACACGGTATCCACGAAGGGAATAACACATCACCTCAGCAACAAATGCTGTCCCGAAACTGAAGATAATTTGAAGTAAATTATGTCTATTTTCTCTTTTCAACTCATAGATAAAATTGTAAAAAAATAAAAAATAAAAAAAAGGGGAAAAATTGGTATCGTCTGGGTTCGCAAAAAGGGGAAGAGGACAGTAAAGTAAACTGAACAGACGGCGTGTTGAACTGATATTAGGTTAAACAAAACGGAAAGGAGGTGGGAGGTACAAGAGATAAAGGAAGGGAGGGGAAAAAGGAGAGGAAGAAAGAAAAAAATTTCATATTACAGACGCTCGATACATTCAAATAAACTTAACTTCTTAAAAAACGTTGAAGTATTAGAAAAAAGACCTTTTATTTAAAAAGGTATATTTAGGGGAAAAATTAATATTATTTTTAAAGGGAATAAAAAGATATAAGAATTAAAATTTAAATTTTAAAATAAGTCATATAATTTAATCTAATTAAAGATACCGCTAGGTATAGATGAGCTAAAAAACTTTTCGTATACAAATTATACACAGACACACACAGACACACACACACACACACACACACACACACACACACACATATATACATATACACATGTATGCATATACACACACATATATATACAATATATATATATACATATATACATACACACATATACATATAAAAATATACATATGTATATACATATATATGTACATGTATACATATCCACACACACCCACACGCACACACATATATATATATATATATATATATATATATATACACACATATATATATATATATGTATACATACACAGACACACACATATATATACATACATATACACATACACACATACATACACATACACCTATATATACACATATGCACACATACACATACATACCCATACATTTATGCAAACACACATATATACATACCTACATACGCATACATACATACGTCATAGGGCGTCATAGGGCGGATTTTAGAAAATAGACATAATTTACTTCAAATTATCTCCAGTTTCGGGATAGCATTTGTTGCTGAGGTGATGTGTTATCCCCTTCGGGGATTCCGTGTCGAAATGTGCATTCAACATCTTTGAAAAAATTTAATTTAATTTATATTTGCTCTGTAATTTTTATTACATGAAGCTCTCCTCCTGTATCATTTTTTAATATTAAAATTTAATATTTAATATTAATTAGGATCGGGTTTTGGATTTTACCTTCCTGCTTTTTCCGCTTGGATTAAAGTATATATATATATATATATATATATATATATATATATATATATACTACCAGTATAGCCCGATGTTGCTCGGGTGTAATGAAAGCTTTAAAACTAATCCATGGTCCTGGAGCTCAGACTCTTTGGACGTTGGCACGAAAGACTAAAAAGCAATAGTTGTTTCCAGTTAAAGCGAAGCCGTAGACTGAAAGAAAAATGAATGGATGTAAGTCAAATTTTGATTTCCTGGTATCGACATCAAATAATTTTTTTCTTCGTAAACTGAATTTTGAAAACTAAATACGTCCTCTGAGTAAATGGCATCATGGCTGAGACTAAGAACTACAATTATACCTACTTAGAGCCAAACCCGAAACAAAAACTAAAATAAAAAGGACTGAAAAAAATATACAGACATACAGGCAGATAAACAGACACACACACAAACATCTTGCATTTTATATATATATATATATATATTGTCGATTTTCTGCACTATTGTAAGAACTGCAACCTTGAAACTTTTGAATATCGTTTCTTATATCTTTGTCTATGAGTGTATCAAATTTGATTAAAATCTGACCACTCCTCTAACCCGATTTTTTCAATTATCGAGTTTCGATATTTATCGGGGGTACCTCGACACAAAACCTAGCTAAGAAAACTCGCAGACGCTTATAGTACAACTGTGTAAATTTTCAAGAAATTCGGTTCAGCCGTTTCGGAGTCTATAGGTAACGGACAGAGAGAGAGAGAGACACACACACACACATACACACACACACACACACACACACAGAGACAAAGTTCCATTTATAAATAAGTTTAGATCTTACGTTTCTCTGACGACCCGACAAAAGTTGTTGCATCTTGGCTGGGATGGATAAAAGCACCTTAATGAGTTCTTTGCTACCGAGAAACCACCAAAATTTTGAAAAGACGAAATCTTCAAGTAGAAGAAAAAATAAGAAACTTTTGGACTACAAAATGGTTCATATTTAATTGTATAAATATTGAATGGCATAATTTTGTCTTGTATTTTAATTCCACTTAAAAATTGGTTTCTGCACAACCCAATACTATACAGACCTCAAATACGATAGCCATATCAACAGATGTAAAATAATAATAATAATAATAATAATAATAATAATGAATGCGAAATTAGAAATATAGCTGTAAACCAAACTTTAAGTCAACCTAAATATCATGATGAACTTTGAAAACCGCGAAAAATAACCAATGGCTCATTGCTGTCTGTGGGTAAAAGTTATATACGCAATGAAACCACTAGATGAAATATTTTATCAATACTGAATAATTTTAAAGAATTATTTCTGTGATTCACAAAAAAATTAAATGAACTTTTTTAATTAGTAAAAATTTCGGATTTTTAATACTGAGCATTAGGAAGAGACAGCTGAAGTTCTTGAGACATGTGATGAGGAAAGACGGAAGGCTTGGAGAATCTGATACTCACAGGTCAAATAGAGGGAAAGAGAGACAAGGGAAAACAACGGATAATAGATTTGAAGGGCCTGAGCATGTGAATATGGGAACCCTGGATCGGGGTGGAGTTTGAGGAAGAAGCGTGCTAACAGCTACCAGGGGTAGGGAAAATGTGAAAAGGAATGATGGGCTACGTTCTGAAGAGACAGGGCACATAGAACAAAAATGATCAGTATATTTTGAGTTTTTTTACCAATGCTCTGAATTTTTTTTTCTCAAGCAATGTAATCGATCCTGACTTGGTATTTCGTCTCAATTCACTTTCTCACTGATATGATATGGCTTCTCTCTGTCCTTTCTACAAATATTTTAATGACACCTGCTCTGATGAGCTTTTGTTTCCCCTTGTACCCCGTTCACACGTATTAACTCTCAGTATTAAAAATTGGTCCCACCCTTTTACCGTCAAAATAGTTGAATCTAACTGCCACTTCTACTCCAACAGTTTTTTTTTCTTGCACCTCCCACCTGTGAAAATCTCTGCTTGCTTCCCTGCTTGCTACAATGTTTTAATGCAAAATTTTAAATGCTACAAAAATTTAAATACAACAAAAGTTTAAATTCAGCGTCAATTGCCATCTTCTATCTTCTTGAATCCCGTTCATCTTTTATCCTTTCCTCAATACCCCGTTGTACAAAGTCTTTTCTCTTTCCTGGTAGCTACAATCTTCAAAAATTTAAATGCAACGTCAATTGCTATCATCTATCTTCTTGAATCCCGTTCATCTTTTATCCTTTCCTCAATACCCCGTTGTACAAAGTCTTTTCTCTTTCCTGGTAGCTACAATCTTCAAAAATTTAAATGCAACGTCAATTGCTATCATCTATCTTCTTGAATCCCGTTCATCTTTTATCCTTTCCTCAATACCCACTGTACCAACTCTTTTCTCTCATAGTAACTCCCTGCGCACTAATGATGGTCCCTCATTGTTTGGATTAAGAGGATTACAAAAAAATATTGAAAAACACTATATAAAATTCATTATTTTTTATCCATAATGGTGTACGTGTTAAAATTATTCAACTTTTAATTAGATGAATCTCAAATTAATGTTAAAATTACAGCAAAACATTGTTGATTTATTTAAAATGGAATGATCTATATTATAATATGTTTCTAATTTGTATTTAGATACATTGTGTTTCTTTTCAATTTTTCTAGTTGAATTGTTTACTTATGTTGCATATGTCCCATTAGTGTACAAAATTAGGTTACAATAAAATTTGTATTTTTTTTTTAGATAATACTTTAAAAAACTGAGACGTAGGAGAGAAGGTGGGTACCGTATCATAGTTTCGGTGGGTGAACACGAGACCCTTGCACTACTCCTGGCCTTAAGAATGAAAATTATCGCAAAACATTTTTGACTTATTTAAGATGGAATGATGTATTATGAAATGTCTCTTGTAAAAATTGTATTTATTTTCAATGTTTCCAGTTGAATTGTTCACTTATATTTCACAGGATTCAATATTGTACATAATTAGGTTACAATAAACACGGTCCAAGAGTTACTTGAGGCAGAGTGTTAATAGGTAAAAGGCACAGTTTATGCGGATATGTGAGGAAGATTACAATGGAATTTAGAATTGAACAGGTTAAGAAACGGCTTACTGGATGGAAAATAATTCGTTATCCACAAGGACGCGGAGACACATTGTGGAAACTGGAAAGTGAAGGCTAGGTACAGTGAATGGGAATATGTTGGGAAGATAAAGGTTAAGACTAGACATGAACAGATTAATATTGTAGTGATCGGGGAAGCATCCTCTTAGGAGTCGGTTCTACAAAGTAGCGGTTCGTTGGAAGAAGATGCTCGAGTGGAACTTAAGTCTCATATATGGAATACAAATGGAATAGGGTGGTTCACTACAATACGCGTGGCACAGCGAATCCTAGCTGCGAAGTTTAGAACCGGTGGGAATAAAGACTGTAAGATTTTTAACACTTTTCAAGGAAAAAGCAGTAAAGCAGAGGGGATTTGAGACGTTTCGTCTGTCGGAGAGGAGTGGAAGGATGGAAAATAATTTATTACCCACAAGGACGCAGAGATAAGTTCAGACTCTATCGAAACTTGAAAGGGAAGACCGGACAGCTTCTGTCCATATACGGCAATAGTACTACATTTTCGGGTTGATCTGGGGTTTTTAAAGGTAGAGGATATCATGAGAAGGCAGGTACTTACTGGAGCAGTTCAGAGAACCGACCCCTTTTTTAGTCTCTTTAGCTATTAATCGTATGTACGAGTTCTACTTGAGGTCTGGGTTGAATTTATGTCCCATGAGGTGCTCTAGGCATGGGCCCTCTTTGAGGGAACACCCATTCATCGCAACTAGCGAAAGTTCTGGTTCCGAACGGCGATCATAGAATATAACCCTCCAGTTTTTCTCCACTAAACTGTTAGAGCTAGATCAGATGCGAGATCAACTGTCAAGCTCTGTTCATCTAGAGTTTTATAGATGCATCTATATACCATTGAATCATCAGTATAGATATATTCACCAAAGATCGGATCATACTCTCAGGCAGATCATTCTACTGAAAGAGGGTTGGACCGAGAAGTAAACCTTGCAGCACGCCTGCTTTGATCGCTTGGGCCCCGGAGGACAAGCCGCTTACTAATATCTTCCTATGGAGAATTATCTGGAAAACAAGTGAACAGATTTTAAATGAAACTAAAATAAAGACAGCAATGTCGAAAACCGACGAGATCCTTAGACCCTTCTACATATATACACCCAAGAATAGAAAACTGAGGTCTTGAAAGAAGGGAGTTTGTTTTATTTGATTTCAAGTTGATGTGTTACTTTCCTAGATTAATATCATCAGCTTCTCATGAAATGTCTACTCGTGTCGAACAAATGTAAACGTTTATATCACTTAATCAGCTCAATCGATTTTCTATTAATGTTCATTCAAATCTAGGCACAAAAGTCACTCAAGGTCGAGAGTAAATAAATGAGGTGTGTGCAAAGTGAGGACTATGTGGCTATCGAAATTAGGTAAAAATTAATCTATGATTTGAAGCGATTAACGTACTGCATATAAGACGACCTTTAAATAAGACGAAGTAAAAAATATAGCACATTTCATTAATTTATTCTATACCTGTACTATAAGACGACTGCTTATTGATTATATATACATGGTGTTCTTGAAAATGTTACTTTTTTTTTAATCATTTCACCCTGAGCAAGGCATTCCACTGCCACTACTGCGCAGGGGGTTACATAGGGGAAGGTGGTGAGAAAGAGTGGTTAGATATAGGAAATGTCAGAAGCAGGGTGATAGACGGGTAAGGATGTAGATGAGAAGAGTGTTTGAGAGAATGGATGTGTGTTAGTGTGTTAGGAGGTGTCTATTGACCTTACATTTAAACTCTTGGAGATTGTAGCTGTCGGGGAAGTAAGTGCCCACCGGAATCATTTCTTCCGGCTCTATCGTAGCTACTCGTCGGACCAAAACAGGCGCCTTTTCGCCTCAGCTCGTAATAAGTGTAAAAAAATACTTAACAAATCTAAGATATTGTTTGCTGCCAGAATGAAGCAACGCATAGCATCCTGTAAGTTCGGCGCCAAAGACTACTGGCAACTCTGTAAAAGCGTGCTTAACAAGAGTAAGTCCTCAATACCCCCGCTAATCAATGAATTTGAGGTCCTCACCTCCTCAGCGGAAAAACTGTATACGTAGGCATTCAAAATAAACGAAATAACAAATCCAATTCTATATCATGTTTAAACTACATACGTCCCCTAAATGGGAAATATTGTTTTGTTACGAACAGCGTGGTGTACGAATGGCCACTTACTTATACTTAATCACAAAATGCCGCTGATAATGATAATGTACGAAAATAGTGCATTTAATTGCATTGAATGCAATGATAACTTGATGTTTACATTTTCTCAGCAGAGCTTGCCTGGATACAAATTGATTTCATTGATACTGAATTATTCTTCGAATAAATAATTTCTTATGAAGTTATGCCAGTAATATATAGGGTAGGAATGGTTTCTTTTATTATCAGTTAATTTGATAATGTGAACATTTATTATCAGTTCATTTGATAATGTGAACACTTTCATGTATGAAGCCGAGGTTAGCCTACCAACAAATATTACTCAGAATTTAAGGTTTCTTTTTTGGAATTGTAGCATAAGACTGCCTCCAATTATTAAGGGCTTTAAAGGTTTTCTTGTATGCGGAAATATATGGTAGTCGTAGTTATAGAAACAACTACGCGGGAAACTGTTCCACGGTGTAGCAGTACTTAGGGAGGGCAGCAAGAGACCGCTGAATCTCAATTCTTCTTTATAGTTAAAATACGCAGGGAGTAAGTGACTCGACTCCGTGTACATAGTGATCTCCCGTAATGGCTTCAGTCTGTTTGCGCAGCTCATAATATACTACACTCAGTTAATCCCACCAAATGCAGAGCAGAAGCTTCGAACCATGAATATTCGGCTTTTTCGCTGATGTCGACGCATGGCCAGGCTTACCCCGGTGCAAGCCTGGCCACGCATCAACATCGGCGAAAAAGCTGACCGGCGATGACCCTAAATGCGGGGCAAGCCTGGCCATGAATCAACATCGGCGAAAAAGCTGACCGGCGATGACCCTAAATGCGAGGCAAGCCTGGCCATGCATCAACATCGGCGAAAAAGCTGACCGGCGATAACCCTAAATGCGGGGTAAGCCTGGCCATGCATCAACATCGGCGAAATAGCTGACCGGCGATAACCCTAAATGCGGGGTAAGCCTGGCCATGCATCAACATCGGCGAAAAAGCTGACCGACGATAACCCTAAATGCGGGGTAAGCCTGGCCATGCATCAACATCGGCGAAAAAGCTGACCGGCGATAACCCTAACTGCGGGGTAAGCCTGGCCATGCATCAACATCGGCGAAAAAGCTAACCGACGATAAACCTAACCGCGGGGTAAGCCTGGCCATGCATCAACATCGGCGAAAAAGCTAACCGGCGATAACCCTAAATGCGGGGTAAGCCTGGCCATGCATCAACATCGACGAAAAAGCTGACCGGCGATAACCCTAAATGCGGGGTAAGCCTGGCCATGCATCAACATCGGCGAAAAAGCTGACCGGCGATAACCCTAAATGCGGGGTAAGCCTGGCCATGCATCAACATCGACGAAAAAGCTGACCGGCGATAACCCTAAATGCGGGGTAAGCCTGGCCATGCATCAACATCGACGAAAAAGCTGACCGGCGATAACCCTAAATGCGGGGTAAGCCTGGCCATGCATCAACATCGACGAAAAAGCTGACCGGCGATAACCCTAAATGCGGGGTAAGCCTGGCCATGCATCAACATCGGCGAAAAAGCTGACCGGCGATAACCCTAAATGCGGGGTAAGCCTGGCCATGCATCAACATCAGCGAAAAAGCTTACCGACGATAACCCTAAATGCGGGGTAAGCCTGGCCATGCATCAACATCGACGAAAAAGCTTACCGACGATAACCCTAAATGCGGGGTAAGCCTGGCCATGCATCAACATCGACGAAAAAGCTGACCGGCGATAACCCTAAATGCGGGGTAAGACTGGCCATGCATCAACATCGACGAAAAAGCTGACCGGCGATAACCCTAAATGCGGGGTAAGCCTGGCCATGCATCAACATCGACGAAAAAGCTGACCGGCGATAACCCTAAATGCGGGGTAAGCCTGGCCATGCATCAACATCGACGAAAAAGCTGATCGGCGATATCCCTAAATGCGGGGTAAGCCTGGCCATGCATCAACATCAGCGAAAAAGCTTACCGACGATAACCCTAAATGCGGGGTAAGCCTGGCCATGCATCAACATCGACGAAAAAGCTTACCGACGATAACCCTAAATGCGGGGTAAGCCTGGCCATGCATCAACATCGACGAAAAAGTTGACCGGCGATAACCCTAAATGCGGGGTAAGCCTGGCCATGCATCAACATCGACGAAAAAGCTGACCGGCGATAACCCTAAATGCGGGGTAAGCCTGGCCATGCATCAACCTCGACGAAAAAGCTGACCGGCGATAACCCTAAATGCGGGGCAAGCCTGGCCATGCATCAACATCGACGAAAAAGTTGACCGGCGATAACCCTAACCGCGGGGCAAACCTGGCCATGCATCAACATCGACGAAAAAGCTGACCGGCGATAACCCTAAATGCAGGGCAAGCCTGGCCATGCATCAACATCAGCGAAAAAGCTAACCGACGATAACCCTAACCCCGGGCCAAGCCTGGCCATGCATCAACATCGGCGAAAATGCTGACCGGCGATAACCCTAAATGCGGGGTAAGCCTGGCCATGCATCAACATCAGCGAAAAAGCTAACCGACGATAACCCAAACTGGTCAGCTTTTTTTATCGCCGGTCAGCTTTTTCGCTGATGTTGATGCATGGCCAGGCTTACCCCGCGGTCAAGGTTATCGCCGGTCAAGACACGATGCAAAGAACCTTTCTTTTTCTGCCACTGAAGCAGTTGTTCACGCGTGCCAAAAAGCAGTTCTACGGCTTCAACTCGTACGGCACCTAACATCCTTGCTTTTGAATCATTTTTAATGCTTTCAAAGGTTTTTAATCTGCTGTGTGATCAACTGTTAATGAATCTGCAAGTTCACCTTACACATGATATGAGTTATTATAAAGGAATGCCCCCAATTCTTCGTCTTCAATTTTTTTTTCCGGTTTGCCAAAGCGTTCTTTATCTTCAATATCTAAATCATTATTTTTGAAGCATCTAAACTAATCTCTGCATGTTTTTTTCGACAGAGCACGGTCACTGTAAGTCTCAATAAGCAGTGTGTGTGCTGCACACTTGTTTAAATAAAATAATGAAGTATAATTCGCCGCAAATACATTTTCTTTGGCAAGAAATCCGACGTTCTTAATGCTATAAAAAACAAACACTGAATTTCAAGCTTGGTTAAGTGGAGTGACTATATCGAATCCATTGCTAAATCCGCTGCTACGAAAATCGGTTCTCTGTGCAGGGCCCGGAAGTTTTTCCCGTCTGAGTCCATCCTGCACATATATAAATCTACCATTCGCCCGTGCATTGAATACTGCTGCCACATCTGGTCGGATGCCCCTGCTATTCTCCTCGGGGTTCTTGACAAAATACAACGGAGAATCTGTAATGTGATCAATACCGACTTGGCAGCCCGGCTGCAGTCACTCTCTCACCGGCGTGATGGGTCTTCCCTGTGCCTCTTCTACAAATACTTTCACGGCTTTTGCTCCGATGAACTTAGATCACTGGTGCCCACTAGGTATGAATTTGCACGAGATACTCGATTAGCAACTAGGTCCCACTCTTTTACAGTGAAACAAATAAAATGTAACAGCAATTTCTACTCTTACAGCTTCTTTTCTCGCACTTTCTGTCTGTGGAATTCCCTTCCATACACTTGCTTCCCCGACAGCTACAATCTCCAGGGATTTAAATGTAAGGTCACTAGACACCTCTTATCACACTAACTGGCATCCATTCCCTCAAACACTCTTCCCATCTACCCAAGCCTCATCCTCGGTATCCTCATCCGTCTATCAACCTCCTTCCGACATTTCCTATAACTAACCACTTTTTTTCATCACTTTCCCCCACGTAACCCCCTGTGCAATAGTGGCAGTGGAATGCCTCGCTTGGGGTGAAATGATTTTAAAAAGAGTACTTCCTTATATATGCGTTACCATCTAAAACTACACGCATGCAGTTCTGGGAATACCATCTGGAGAAAAACAGCTAGAATTTATTCAAGGTCCTAATAATTTTAGTTCATTTGCTGAATTAGAAGAAAAATTGAGAAGTTATCTGAAAATTTGTCGTACAAATGGCCACTATGTGTAAAATAATTGCTAGAGCTCAGAAAAGAATGTCTAATCGCCAGTTCAATCCTGATATTAAGTACTGGAGCTAAGTCAAATTCATTGGTCAAGAAATCACCCAATGAGAGGGATATTCAGATACTTTGCAGAGACTATGCCTGAAGTTCTTAAAATAGTCAGAGACTTCTGTATTTCTTTGAAATATTGATGATGAATAAATGATAACTTGTGTTTTAACAATTGATGGTAGAAAAGATTTTAAATTGTCTTAACAATAAAGGGTGAAAATAAACTTGTATTAAATTTTTGTGTTGTTACCTAAACTTCATAATAATAATAAAAATATATTAACCAGAAAAATAGCTTGGAAGTTCTATTTTAACGAGACCGATGAAATAAGAATAAAATAAAAGCATGATTGTCTGAGTTTGAGTTTGAGTTTTGTTTAACGGCATATCAACTTTTGTGGGTTATTTAACGCCAAAAATGGGAAGCTTTAAGGTACTTTTTTTTATGTTTGATTATAATAAGAATTAGTCAGATTTGAATGAAATTTTTTTGTATTTATTCTTTTTTATTTTAGAGAATTAAAAATGTCTTCTAGTTTTGTATTCAAAAATGTTTTGCTGAGAATAATTTTTTCCTTCAAAAATGTGTTATGGTAATAATTTTTTTAATGTATTGTTGGTGATATTTTTCCTTCAAAAATGTATATTTTTCTATAAAAGTCTGTTTTTATGCATATATTTCTATAAAAGTGTATTTTTATACTTTCATAATGTTTTGACCCCAGTTGGGGGTTAAATATTTGCCCATATCTGGGACCCTAATTGATGATAAGACCCCGGGTTTCTGTTATGTTGACAGCATTGAAACAAAGTTAAATATCTCCTGAGTATGTCCGTTTTCCTTCTTGGTTTAGTAATTATACCATCGACGGAGCACGTATGCAACAATGAAGTGTTGGAAAGAAGAAAACAAGAAGAAAACTGATAATAAATATCAGGAAGAGACAAATGAGGTTCTTGGGACACGTATTGACGAAGGAGGGTCTGGAGAACTCAATACTCACAGGTCGGATAAATGCAAGGAAAGACAGGGGAAAGCAAGTAGTACTTGTTAGGTCTGAGCAGATGGTTGGCGGAGAGGGGCTTAGAAGAGATAAAGAAAAAATATGGAGAGTGACAAGAGACAGAGCCAAGTGGAAGTCCATGATCGCCTACCTCCTGAAAGGACACGGCACATGAAGGAAAAGAAGAATTATTTATGAGAAGTAAGAATTAGAATGGGTAAAGATGGTTGAGCTCAAGTCAGTGTCGCGCTGAGTTGGGATGGCCAAATCTCTACCTCATGAAAATACGTCTGAACGATCTCGTTAGAATGAGAACGATTCTGCCATTTCCGGAAATGGTGTCAGGTGACCAGAAACATTTTTGTCTTTATAATTTGCGTCATTGAAAAATTAATTATTTCTTTTATTCTTTATTATTATTTTATTGGTTTTATTTCACTTTCTCACAAATCTTCAAGCTGGGTTCGAAACTGTTTTATTTATTTCATTATTTTGGTTGTACTGTTAGAAAGACATTTCCTGCATCCATTCACACATTCATAAAAAAGTAACCTCAACATAATAGCACACATATAAATCAATTATGGATATCGGCTTCGGTCAACACTAAGCTCTCATCCCGCGTTTTCTTACGCATCAATCTCTTCCGATGCGTGGGTGTTTCAAGACTGGGGCAACGGGATCTATTTTATCAGACAATTGTACCATTCGCGAGATTTCATGCCGCCCTCGGCATCACCGCCTTGGACAGCCGTAGAATAATGCGGTTTGTTCGCGCGCATGCCTTGGCCGGAAGTCGCCTGTGAAGGCTACATGTGTTGACAGTGACTCCTACACAACGTCAATGTGATACTTCGAGTGCAATTTGAGTTTAAAGATTTGGGGGTGGAAACAAGGAGCACAGGGGAAGAGAGAAAAGGAATTCGTTCCGAGTGACGCCTGGAGGAGATGTTAAAGAAAGTGACACAGTGACTCTGATAACTAATTTCGACATTTGGGAAACGATATCAACCCAACTCCACTGATATAAAGAAATATTGTATTCAGGAAGAAAAATGTTCAATTCATAGAAAGTAAAGTTATAAGAATATAAAACAGAAAATTGAGAGACGGGTTGACAGACAAAAGAAATGTATATTGATCAATAGATAGATAGATAGATAGATAGATAGATAGATAGATAGATAGATAGATAGATAGATAGATAGATAGATATGAGCATGTTTACATAAATAGATAGCTATAAACATATTTACATACATAGATATCTTGATACATAGATAGATAGATAGATAGATAGATAGATAGATAGATAGATAGATAGATAGATATGAACAAATTAAGAAAGAAAAAGTAAGATAGATAGGCAGACACAGATATACATATACACACACAAACACACATATATATATATGTGTGTGTGTATGTATGTATAGATAGATAGATAGATAGATAGATAGATAGATAGATAGATATGAGCATTGTTACATAAATAGATAGCTATAAACATATTTACATACATAGATATCTTGATAGATAGATAGATAGATAGATAGATATGAACAAATTAAGAAAGAAAAAGTAAGATAGATAGGCAGACACAGATATACATATACACACACAAACACACACACACACACACATATATATATATGTGTGTGTGTGTGTGTGTGTGTGTGTGTGTGTGTGTGTGTGTGTGGATAGATAGATAGATAGATAGATAGATAGATAGATAGATAGATAGATTAAGAGAGAGATAGATAGATAGATAGATAGATAGATAGATAGATAGATAGATTAAGAGAGAAAAAATATAGATAGATAGATAGATAGATAGATAGATAGATAGATAGATAGATAGATAGATAGATAGATTAAGAGAGATAGATAGATAGATAGATAGATAGATAGATAGATAGATACTTTACTATAGGACCCAATCTTATCTGCGTAAATAGGGAAGAGATGGATTCGTACCTATCCCAATGATATTTGCACGTAGTTGTATGTAATGAATACGACTGGATATGGAACTCTGCTTTCTGATTCCTCAATCCGAGCGGCTACCTATTTGCAAAGTCTAAAGGTAAGTTACTCACACTTTCCCTCTGAACAACTAACTTCCCGCAGGCTCTGTGAGTATCAAATTCACCAAGCTTTTTCGAACAAGATAATATTTTACAGTTTTAAATATCGATTCTAAATTTTTGTTTGTATTTTCTGCGTCCGTTGAGAAACAAGCATCATGAAGAGAAAATATAGATAAAGATTCCGACGAATTCAAATGTCATTGAAATTTTGTTTTTTAATTACGTTTCATGCAGCTTGTTTAATTGTCGTAGAATGTAAGAACGACCTGAGTCTTGAAATAAATTTTTAAAAAAACATGAAAAAATAAGACGAGAGGAAAACTTCCAAAAAATACAGGAAACCATGTCTTGAAAGGACACGGCTCTCTTTTCACAATCATTTCACCCCATGCAAAGCAGTAAAACCACTAAGACAAAATGGTTTGCTGCGTGTGAAGTAATAAGAAACATTACTAGAAAAATAATCAGGAAGACAGTAGATAACGACTGACATTGGATTTCAATCAGTTAAGTGCCATACATGATACACGCTTGGGCGATCATGTCTCCAAAGAGACATGACTGGCTAGCCAGAAGATTATCTCGCAGTAGGTTGCTATTGCTTTCTGCGGTAGACTGATTGGCAACCAAGGCTGTAGAACCCAGTCTGTCCTATTATTTAACCCATAACTGGAGGGAAGAAACGGATTAATACCTTTTTCAAGGGTATTTGTGCGTAAGTGAATGCAAAGAATTCAACTAGAATTTGAACTCTTCTCCCCGATTTGTCGTTCCGAGTCGATATCTTCTACACCACAACACACATTCTTTGCATTTAAATGTTTAAAAATCAAAGTCGGCTGGGAAGTTGGAAGCCGGAAGTGAGTAAAGCTAGAAGCGCGAGAGAAGAAAATGTTAGCATAGAACTAAGGGTTACTTCTAGCCAATTCAATTGTCAACCGAAAAGACCTTTTGGTTAATCTAATATTGCGTTTTAATTCATAAAGTCTAGGCAAGAATTAATCGGAGCAATAGCCATGAAAATATTTATTGACAAAGCACGGGGTAGCTACATTATGGGAAAGTGATTGAAACCGAGATGCCAGGGCAGGTCCAAGAAATATTGCTGATTTTCTTTGGATTTTATCAAAAATCCCTGAATATATAACAGGAGCACCAGACCATATGTGACAGCAATATTCAAAGCATGGACGAATAGTAAACTTATAAAAATTTAAGATATATTCTGGAGAAAAAATGTCTAGCACGACTCAGTGAACTAACTTTTCTAGCAGCAGACCTAGCAATTAATTCAATATAATCTTTTCACTTGATGTCAACAGAGAATGTTAGTTCGAGAAGATGCAATAGGCCAATCTCCTGGAGATAGATTCTGGAGAAAAAAATTCTAGCACGATTCACTGAACTAAAATTCCTAACAGCAAATCCAGCAATTAATTCAATATGATCTTTTCACTTGATGTCAGCAGAGAATGTTAGTTCGAGAAGGTGCAATAGGCCAATCTCCTTGAGATAGATTCTGGAGAAAAAAGTTTCTAGCACGACTCACTGAACTAAAATTCCTAACAGCAAATCTAGCAATTAATTCAATATAATCTTTTCATTTGATGTCAGCAGAGAATGTTAGTTCGAGAAGGTGCAATAGGCCAATCTCGTGGAGATAGATTCTGGAGAAAACATTCCTAGCACGACTCACTGAACTAAAAGTCATATCAGGTTGAGATATCGATTCCCGTATGATCTCCGAAGTTAACGTTAAACCTGGTCAGTATCTAAATGGGTGACTGCTTGGGAATATCCGTTGTTGGAAGCTTGGATGTGCGAGTAATGTATATGGGCTTTGAATTTTTAATCGAAGAGCCGAGTTTCAATTCTTGTCGATTTCGTTATATTTACTTTCGTGTAAATATCTTTGAAAAACTCCAACTCTTCTCCTTCAGCTATGGGATAATTAGTAAGACTTTTACTTTATTATAAAAAAAAAACTTCTCGCAAACTAACAAAATTTTCTGTTTTTGAATAACCTACAACGTGTTGATACGACGTAGAAAATGAATCAAACAATTACTCTTCAGCGCGTGGGTGGTAATAGCTATCCACAACTTCCTATCTTTCGTCGTTCTGAGCAACATTTATATTTTTACCATCACGCCTAATCTCTGTTTTGTTATCAGTTTACATGAGCAGGTTGGTTTCGCTCGACTTTACTCTGTCATGTATGACTTCAGCATGTCCTGTGAGAGTCAAATTTTCCAGACCTTCTTTTCTCATTATGTGACCAAATTCTTCCACACATTTCTATCTGATTTTATTTACAATTCTCTTTTTTATTTCTATTTACTTAAAAGAACTTCTCATCGTCCGGGAATTATTAGCATTCTTCTGTAGCACGGTAAATCTGTTGCCTCTCGTCTTCTCTTCATCTTCGCGAAAACTATCCAGCATTCAATGCCATATAGAAGGAAGAGAAATTGTTAATGTTTCTGGTGTTGATTCAGGGTAAGAAACCACAAAAATAATAAATAACAAAACAGATATGGAGATAGAAAATGTAAGTTATATTGAACAAAATATACAAACTGGAACACGGGTTAGTCAATTCAGGAATACTGTTAGTAGAAATCAATATATACAGTCTTGCAGTGAACTAGTGTGTCCGGGTAATGAGTCTATATCGAAACAACTCCAACTAACTCTGCACCAACTTACTGACGATCTCTACAACTCTACAACTACTCACATTACAACTCTATGACTGCCGTTGTCTGTATAGGCAGGATGATATGAACACATCAGGCGAGTCCATTCTTGTGTACAAAGGGGCGATCCCCAACAGTTTCATAAATGAGCTTGAGTGGTGTCGATTAAAACTCTACTAAATCGGATAAAGCTAACGAGAACTGGATAAGGTTGTCGTCAATTTGTGAAGAACCGATTTTTGACAGTGTTTTGTCATCGTCACCAAATTGTTGTAATCTTTTGGAGCCAGAAATAAAGATAACGAGATAGATAGATAGATAGATAGATAGATAGATAGATAGATAGATAGATAGATAGATATTTTGTTATAGGACCCAGTCTACTCTGCTATTTACTCACAGGGAAGGGATAGATTCGTACCCATCCCAATGTTATTTGCACGTAATTGTATGTAACGATTTCGACTAGATTTCGAATTCAGCTTTCTGATTTTTCAATAATAGGATCCATTATTAAGCATAATTTGGTTACAATAAAAATTGTATTTTATATAATTACTACTTTATGAACATTATTATGTAGTAGAGCGGGAGGCACCGTATCATAGATTCGGTTGGGGCCCACGAGACACTTGCACCGCCCCAGCCCTTAAAAATGTAAAATTCCCCAAAACATAAACATAAAATTATGTGATATCTGTCCTCATACATAGCAGTGAATGCTAGACAATCTTCTCAAAGATGAAGGAAAGACTGAAAACAACAGAAATGGGAGATGCTGAGGATACCGTGAAAAATATCAGCAGAAAAACCGGAGACGCGATGATAAGTGAGCGCATTCTGATACGTTCGCGAAACTTCGAGGTCGGCATGACGATATTGCATAGACAGTAGTACAAACATATACCACCGGTTCTCACTGGATCACCGAAGTTAAGCAACGTTGATCCTGGTCAGTACTTAAATGGGTGACCGTTTGGGAATACCAGGTGCTGTAAGCGTTTAGTGACGGAAGTGCGTTGTGGTGCAGTGGATATCAGCTCGGAAAGAGAAATCGGTGAGCCGAGTTCGAATTCCAGTTGAATATCCTGCATTCACTTAAGTACTGATACCCTTGGGAAAGGTATTAATCCGTCCCTTCCCTCCAGTTATGGGTTAAATAACAAGGGTAGGACTTGGGAACCCTGCCCTTAAAAACAAATCCCAGTGAATCTTGATACTCGAAAAGAAAAAAAAGTATTACTAGACACAAAACTTATATAAAAACAACAATAAATTGTTGAAAAAAAAAGGTTTTACCAACGATAAATAAATAAAATTTAGTTGGCAATAAATGGCCCGCCGAGTTTGATATGTCATAAAAACAAAACAACCAACCAACCAACATATACCAATGAGTGAATAGAGTAACTGTTAGCCTGTCTGTCAGAGTTATCTGCTGGAATAGATTCAGCTTTCACTCTCCCCGCTAGTACTCTTACTCTCCCCTACTCTGCTTTACAAAGCAGAACTACTACTTATATACAGTTCGGAAGAGTTCAATGTGTCATATGGGTAAGTCACCATAACAGATAGCACGATGAAAATTTAAACCAATCTGTATCTTATTCTTCTATGTGTTGTGTCCCTTCAAGATTTAGGCGATCAAGGCCTTCCACATCTTCTTATGTCTTGTACCCGTTAACACCCTTTCTCCTGTTACCCCTTCCAAACGCTTCTCCGCCATCAATCTGCTCAAGTTCATCAAGTACGTTCCCCTGTCTCTACTTCCCTCTATCCGTCCCATGGGTATCAAGTCCCCCTTTCTCATTGCATGTCCAAAAAGTTTCAGCTGTCTTTTCCTGATGTTAAATATAAGTGGGTTTTTTTTTCGTTTCCATTCTCTCCGCAAACTCTCCGGTCCATGGTTTACTCAACATTCTTCTGCATAATCAAATTTCGGTTGCTTCCGGTTTTTCTCCTGATCTTTAATGAGATTGTTCAGCATTTGCTGTCATACCGAAGGACATACATCACATAATACTCTTGAATTATCTTCTTTGTTTACAGCAACATTTCACTGTTTCTCAATACTGTACTCAGTTCTGGAATGTATCCTTGGCCATGACAATTCGCATTCGGATCTCAGTGTCGCACTTTCCGTCTTCGAATCTGTATAGCATCTTAAAAAGACAAATCAAATCGGCTAAAGCTGGACTGCCTTTCCAAGTGATAAATAATTTGTAACTTTTACGAGCTGGTAAAAAATGGAATTTGTGGTCCCCACCGAATTATGGAACTCTCCACCCCTGTAACTATGATACGGGACTCGCCAATCTACTACATCTAAACTTTCATATGGTAGTATTCATACACTATTTACATTATTCGCACTATTGTTTTCATCTTTGTTGCCATTTGTTCGACGTTTCGACCGCTGTACACTCCAACCTTCTTCGGGTGCTAGGAATTTCGAACCGAACCCTTTATTACGATCACTGGGGTCCTTAAGGACACATGGCCCAGTGGATATAGACGTTGGTTAGTCCCAGTCATTTGACCCAAAGAGTTGTGAATTGAATACCAGACTACAGCAGTGGTGAACATGTAACTTAGAGAGTCCGATTAGAGGGAGATAACTCATGACTACCAAAAGAGGCTTATATACCTCAGTGATCGTAATAAAAAGTTTGGTTCGAAGTTTCTAGCACCTGAAGAATGCCGGAGTGTACAGTGACCGACACTGAAGACAATAGTCCGAATAATGTAAATAGTGTAAATACTACCTCATCTCAGAAATATAAAAAAATACGGTAGCATTCATATAAAATACAAATTTTATTGTAGACTAATTATATCATATCCAATATAGATGAACAACTTAACTCGAAAATTGGAAAATAAATGTCAATTAAAGATAATAGATCATTCCATAAATCAACAATGCTTTGCGGAATTTTGCATTTTCAAGGCCTGGGCCGGTGCAAGTGTTTCATGGGCTCCAACCTAAGCTATGATACGGTGCCCACCCCGCTCTACTACGTCTTAATGTTTATAATGTAGTATATATAAAATACAAATTTTATTGTAGCCAAATTATCTACAATAATTGATCCCATACAATATAGGTAAACAATTCAACTAGGAAAATTGAAAATAAAGACTATGTAAATTTAATCTAATCTAATCTAAACTTATTTATAAATGGAACTTTGTCTGTGTGTGTGTCTGTGTGTGTGCGTCTGTGTGTGTCTGTGTGCCCGTTACCTATAGACTCCGAAACAGCTGAACCGATTTTCTTGAAAATTTATACAGTTGTACTATAAGCGTCTGCGAGTGTTCTTAGCTAGGTTTTGTGTCGAGGTACCCCCCGATAATTATCGAAAATCGATAATCGAAAAAATCGGGTTATAGAAGCAATTGTCCGATTTTATCAAATTCGATACACTCATAGACAAAGACATAAGAAACGATATTTAGAAGTTTCAAGGCTGCAGTTTTTACAATAGTGCAGAAAATCGATAATATATATATAAGGCATGATGTTTGTGTGTGTGTTTGTTTATCTGCCTGTATGTCTGTATTTTTTCAGCCCTTTTATTTTAGTTTTTGCTTCGGGTTTGGCTCTAAGTAGCTATAATTGTAGTTCTTAGTCTCGGCCATGATACCATTTACTCAGAGGATTTAGTTAGCCTTCAAAATTCAGTTTACGACGAAAAAACTTATTTGATACCGATACCAGGAAATCAAAATTTGATTAACATCCATTCATTTTTCTTTCAGTCTACGGTTTTGCTTTAACCCTCTAGGGCCATTCGTATCATATTTGATACAGTATGAAAACAAGCCTTGAAAGAAATATTTTCCTGAAAAATTTTTTAAGAGAAATATTTTATAAATTTCAAATGAAAGCAGTACTGACAATGAATACCAAATGTTTCCTTATAGGGAAATACCAAATGTTTCCTTATAGGGAAATACTGTATCAAATATGATACGAATGGCCCTAGAGGGTTAACTGGAAACAACTTTTGCTTTTTAGTCTTTCGTGTCAACGTCCAAAGAGTCTGAGCTCCAGGACCATGGATTAGTTTTAAAGTTTTAATTACATCTGAGCAACGCCGGGCTATACTGCTAGTACAAATAAAAGACATGACACGATAGATCATTCCAATGTTTTGCAGCAGACTTTAAAATCAACTTGAGATTTTTATTGTTAAAATGTTGAATAATTTAGTTTATTAAACATTATGGTAATTTTCTTACAGTAGCTGAGATGTGTTAGAAAGCATCATATTCATTATTCAGTCGTAACTGATCTAGCTTGCTAACTATTTACACCACGTCGGAGGTCTCAAATGATTTTTAAGCATTGTTTAGATGAGGCACAAGACCAAAATTGTAAAGCATCAAGTGTAATATTCAGCATTATGGATTTAAAATAGTGAATTTATTTAGTTCTTTTTTCGACACTTAGCATTAACAAAAGAAATTTGTAAAAAAATAAAGAATTTAGTTTAATTTCGAAATCCTCGAGAATCTTTTATCCTTTTATAGTCAGTTGTGCTTATTTTAACTTGTAATATAAATGTAGGTAAAAAAAAAAAACAAATGTTGATAAGTTATGGAAAGTTACAAAGCATTGATCGGAGGCCCCAATCAGGCTTACTCTCAGTCATACCCCAGCCGGTCTTGATTGTATGGATATCTCTTCCCCTACACTGGCGATATTATTGACTGCTTTTAATTAGGCTCCTTCCTTGTGACGATAAGGCTCGCCGAGTAAAAATGACCTAAAAGGAATTAACAAATTGAAAATACATCAACGTCAGGATTAGAATTGGATGGAACAGGATAAACGAGAGCAAATTACCGGCGTTCAATATTTACCGATAGGACCAAAATTATTTTCAGCTGTTTTTGTAATTTAGGCCGAGGATGCGTTTGTCAATTTGACATCGATTGTCATGTTGACATCGATTGTCATATTGACATCATTAAAGAGTCAAGAGAATTCAACCAGATTTTGAGTTCAATCCTCAGTAAAGGTTATTTGTGGAAAGATAAAGAGATAGAAAAATGGATTCAATTGATGTGATGGCGAGATATATCTAAACTTATTTATAAATGGAACTTTCTCTGTGTGTGTGTGTGTGTGTGTGTGTGTGTGTGTGTGTGTGTGTGTGTCCGTTACCTATAGACTCCGAAACGGCTGAACAGATTTTCTTGAAAATTTACACAATTGTACTATAAGCGTCTGCGAGTGTTCTTAGCTAGGTTTTGTGTCGAGGTACCCCCGATAAATATCGAAAATCGATAATCGAAAAAATTGGGTTATAGAAAGAGTGGTCCGATTTTAATCAAATTTGATACACTCATAGACAAAGACATAAGAAACGATATTCAGAAGTTTCAATGTTGCAGCTCTTACAATAGTGCAGAAAATTGATAATATATCGGCTTGGAATCATGACTTGAATTATTTCAAGTATGCCATATTTTATTATGCCATATTTTTTTGTTTTGTTTTCTTCTCCGTTTTTGCCCAATATTTTTGCTTAATTTTAAAAGTTTTCATGTCTAACTGTACGTTTGATTTTATTTTTAGAAAAAAATTTTGACTGGACTTTAATTTAAAACTTAATAAGTCACTTTTTTTTTCTTTTTTTGAAATCTTTTTTTGTTCTCAATTGGAGTAGATAGACTTAACTATCGCCCGGTTCACACTCCACCCACATCTATTGAACAGGTGAAGAGGCTCATCCCTTGTTCCCTGTATAGGATGTGGTTTCCGGCTTTCTCTTTTCCAATCTTTTCCCTATTATGTAGCCCCCTGCACATCAGTGGCGTTACCGCCTTGCTGAGGGTGATACGATTAAAAAAAATTATATTATTAAATGGTGGGTTGAATAATGAAGGGCAGTGAGATTATTAGGCTGTCGTCTCTGTATATACCTATCTTTTTTTTAATGTTATTTGCTAAATTATTGATGAGATAATTATCTATTAGTTCACATAAATTCTTGCCATCGCAACTGCTCATCATCACGTCAAAGTTTTGTTAAACCAATTGTTTCTTTTGTGTCTTTCTAATGGTTTACGTTTAGAGTCTTCCCTAATCTAGTGCATATTTTCCTACTATTTGCTTAGTCGCTTTCCGATGTTGTTTTTTGTGGAATTTATTGTGGAGCTTAAGTCACTGATGCCTCCTCAACAGGTGTTTACTCGTGCAACCAGCCTAGCAACTGGGTCCCACCCATTTACAGTCAGGTTAGCCAAATGCAGACGACAATTCTACTCCTGCAGCTTCCTCTCTCGCACTTCCCGCTTGTGGAACTCGCTCCCGTATTCTTGCTTTCCTGACGGCTACAACCTCCAGAAATTTAAATGCAAAGTCAATACTCATCTACTAACCACTGGCCTCTAGCTCTCTCCCCTCCCCTGTATAACCTTCCCTTTCTCTCCACCTATGTATCTGTCATCGCACCTGCTTTCTCAGCTTTCTATTGTTCCTTTCTAACTAGTTTGTACTCCTCACTCTTTTCTAATTAATCTTTTTACATTTATGTAACCCCCTGCACATCAGTGGCGTTTCTGCCTTGCTCGGGGTGAAATGATTAAAAAAAAAAAAATTAAAATATATAGAGAGCCAAAAAGTAAATAATATCACCACCAAAATTAAACGGAAAATCAAAAAAAGAATGGGCCCACACAATAGCAACAGCATAAATTGCAAATTGTTTTTGGAGGAAAAGTTAGCAATAACCCCCTTTACAAACCAAAGCAAACTACTAAACAAGAAAAATTAAATAATGGGGAGAGGCAGACACTCAAAAAAATACTTACTTTGCCACTTAATTACTAATACAAACAAAACAAATAAATACTATACAAAACTAAATTCTATTACAAGTACAATTCATCGCTTCTAACTCATTGCAACCAACAATTCAGTCAATCAGTCAGTTAAGTGCCATACGTAATGCACGCTCGTGCGATCATGTCTCTTTCGATACATGACTGACTAGGCAGAAGATTTTCCCACATTAGGTGGCGATTTCTTTCTGCGGTAGACTGGTTGCCAACCAAGGCTATTGAACCCAATCAGACCGGCTATTCTACTGAAGGGAGAAGCAGCGGATTAACACCTTTCCCAAGGGTCAGTCAGTTAAGTGCCATACGTGATACACGCTTGGGCGATCATGTCTCGAAAGAGACATGACTGACTGGGCAGAAGATTATCCCGCAGTAGGTTGCCATTGCTTTCTGCGGTAGATTGGTTGCCGACCAAGGCTATAGAACCCAATCTGTCCTGCTATTTAACCCATAACTGGAAGGAAGAGATGGATTAATACCTTTCCCAAGGGTATTTGCGCGTAAGTGAATACAATGGATTCAACTGGAATTCGAACGCGGCTCCACGGTTTCTCGTTCCGAGCTGATATCCACTTCCCAAGGGTATTTACGCGAATTCAACGAATTCAACTGGAATTCGAATTAGGCTCCTCGATTTGTCGTTCCGAGCCGATATCCACTGCACCACAACGCACAACAATACGAATCGAAAATCAATTTTAAAAAAATAGACACACTGCCGATGCAAACAAATACTCAATTCTCCCAGCAAACCTACTAATGAAAACCATACGCAAAGTTGACACATCTACTTACCATAATATAAATATAAGCATGCGGTTACACTCATTATAACACAAAAATACACATACGCAAATACACAGGAGGGTGTATACACACACGTGTATACATATAACTTATATAATAATACAAATAATAATAAACTAATGTTGGAAAATTAAAAACAACTAAGCCGCACGGAATAAAGTGTGAAATATAAAATCAACGAACCTAACATAAAAAAATCACCAATATACATAAAAAACGCATACACAATTAACACCCGCTACCATGCAGACATATTTAGGAATGTCAGGAAACTTTCATTAGAAACAAAGAGTACTAGATTGCTACGTGATGTCCGTCCTTCAATATATGGCAGTGAATGCTGGACAATATCATCAAAGATGAAAGAAAAACTTGAAGTAACTGAAATGTGGTTCTACAGAAGGATGCTGCGAATATCATGGATCAAGCATGTGAGCAATGATGAGGTGTTGGAGAGGATGGAAACGAAAAGGAAAATAATATCGATGCATGTTCCTGGGTCATGCAATGAGGAAGGAGGGCTTGGAGAACCTGATACTAAAAGGCCAGATAAAGGGAAAAAGAGATAGAGAAAAGCAGCGGATAACATATTTAAAGGGCCTGAGCAGGTGGATGGCAGAACGGGGACTGCGAAATGTTACAGGAGAAAGTGTGCTAAAAGACACCAGGGATAGGGAGACGTGGAAGGCCATAATTGCCTACGTCCTGAAAGGACAAGGCACATAGAAGAAGAAGAAAAGCACATTTACGTAAACACACACTTAGACGTAAACACATAGACAGATGTGTCGGCGCAAGCATGCAAGCAAGCGAGCACTCACTTACACATACGCTCATCTACACTCACACACACACATACACGCAAATATTTAACGATCACCACTAAAAACAAAAGTTCAACACCCAACAAAATAATAAATCCCCGAAAATGCAGAACTCTTTAAAAATCAACAGAAAACTAGAAAATAACGGAAAAAATCGAAAAAGAAGAAAAAGAAGAAAGACAATAACCAGATAACATGACATTCAAGCGAAAAAAATCACACATTCCCTGACTAACAGACAAATAGAAGAAATTTTACTGGTTTCACAACGGTATAAAAACAAAAATATTGGTATATATCAGCAGAAAAACCGGACAAGCCACGATAAATGAACTCATTTGATTCGTTCACAAAAAAACAAAGTCGGCATAACAAAAACGGCTCGGAGCAGTTGAGTTATTATTTTTATGACATTAATTATATATCTAAACTTATTTATAAATGGAACTTTGACTCTGTATGCGTGTATGTATCTGTGTGTGTTTGTGTCCGTTACCTATAGACTCCGAAACGGCTGAACCGATTTTCTTGAAAATTTACATAATTGTACTATAAGCGTCTGCGAGTGTTCTTTGCTAGGTTTTGTGTCGAGGTACCCCCGATAAATATCGAAAATCGATAATCGGAAAAATCGTGTTATAGAAAGAGTGGTCTGATTTTAATCAAATTTGATACACTCATAGACAAAGACATAAGAAACGATATTCAGAAGTTTCAATGTTGCAGTTCTTACAATAGTCCAGAAAATT
Source organism: Ascarosepion bandense (assembly GCA_037127315.1). Classification (NCBI taxonomy): domain Eukaryota; kingdom Metazoa; phylum Mollusca; class Cephalopoda; order Sepiida; family Sepiidae; genus Ascarosepion; species Ascarosepion bandense. The sequence goes on along the minus strand of JBBBDQ010001893.1, from coordinate 83,690 downwards.
GATAATAGATATATATAAAGGGAAAGATTGTGTGTGTGTCTGTTTATGTGTTTGTATGTCCTTTATACAAATCCACGTTTTTTATCTGATATATATTGGATTTGCTAATAATTGAGTGGGTTTAACCAAAGTTATCTAACCTTCTAAATGCGACGAGTGGTTTTATGCGCAACACTCGAGTCGGTCACTGAGATTTGTATTGTCTAAAAATCCCTTAAGACCTGAAAGTAGTAGTCACCAAGCATTGTTGATGCTTTCTCTTTCTCTCGCTCTCTCTCTCACTCTTTCTCTCTCTTCCTCTCTCTTTCTCTAGTATTTCAATATATTTTGTGTAATTTTGGTAAATATATCTGTTAAAATTATATATATATAATACAGGACAACCTGTTGTATAATGGCACTCATATATATATGTAATTTTTAGAACTTCCATTTTGAAATTCGCGTTCATAAACTTCAAAACAAAAGATGGATTTTGTATGCTTAAAGCTAACCAGAGTACTGAAAGACATGAAAATCTCCTTAGAAACAAAGAAACGTGTACTAGATTGTTATGTGATATCTATCCTTCTGTATGGAAGTGAATGCTGGACGATCTCATCAAAGATGAAGGAGAAGCTTAAGGCAGCAGAAATGTGGTTTTACAGAAGGATGCTGAGGATTCCATGGACGGAGTACGTGTGCAACGATGAGGTGTTGGAAAGGATGCAAACGAGAAGAAAACTGATAATAAATATCCGCAAGAGACAAATGAGGTTCCTTGGACACGTATTGAGGACGGAGGGTCTGTAGAACTCAATACTCACAGGTCGAATAAAGGGAAGAAGAGATAAGGGAAAGAAGCGCGAGACGTAGTTGTTAGGTCTGAGCAAATGGATGGCAGATCGGGGCTTCGAGATACCAAAAGAAAAATATTGAGAGTGACAAGAGATAGAACCAAGTGGAAGTCCATGATCGCCTACGCCCTGAAAGGACACGGCACATGAAGAAGAAGAAGAAGAAGAAGATTAGAAAAGTCAGAGAAAATTCACATTAGCTAGAATCGAACCCTCTACAGTCGTAATCATTGTTGAGATTCCTTTAAATAGACGATAACAGGTTATTCCCAACTGTAACTGCATATCTTAGTTTAAAAATGTTTATTGATTTTCCAACACATTTAAAACACACTGGCTAATCAAATGTTCTTTTTAAAGTGATTGTCTCTTTATCCCGAACCACTGATGGCACTCACAGCGGTCCAGTAATCACAGGCGATTCCCCAAATGTAAACAAATCGCCAATGTTTTCCTATCAGAGAAAACGGCGTGTGTAATAACGGATAAGGTTTGGAAGGCTGATAGCGTCAGATCAAATAAACTTGTGACTTGCGACCTGCCATCTTTGGCTAAGCCAAATCGACTCGCTCGATGTGGCTTCGAAGAACGTATTTCTTCTCCTACCCACCCCTGAACATTTGCTTTCCTGCTGTGTTTGCTACAACCGAAGACCTCTTTTCGAAAGCATCATTCTTCTGAGTTTAAATGTCTCTTCTACACCCCTGTTCTTATTTTTCCTCTTCCTTTACGTCTTCCACACGAACCTCTCTCGACAACTCCTCCAAATCTTTCCCATCGAGGAACCCCAGTGGGAAAGTTTGTTTATGCATGCCCCAGTTGTCAAAGGTCCAATGGATTCTCCGGTTTTACTTCTCCCGCCCATAACTGGGTATCTCGTCAGAGCAACGGGAATCTAACAACAATGAAACACCGGACACGCTATGTACGGTCAAGCAGTTAATAAATGATAAGAGATAGACGATGTAATCACTTCTTTATAGTGAAAACATGTCCACTGATTTTATGTCGGACCCATACATACATAAAGGCGCCTTGTAGAGCAAGGGTTACTAAACTAGTCCAGGCGATCACTATATATTATCGAGAGTTCAATCCTTGAGCCGTAGGTTATTTTTTGGAGTGGATTTTTTTACAATGAGTAGAAAATTCAAAAGCCTCTAGAGGTAGAGGTAACAGAGGCACAGTTAAAGCAAATAGAAGAGAAAGATAACGGTTAACCATAGACTTGAAAGGGTTAAGATTGTATCGATCGGGGAAGCATCCTCTTGGGAGTTGGTTCCACAGAGCAGTAATTCGCAGAAAGAATTTGCTCGAATGAAACATATTTCTCTCCAGTGGAAAATGAAGTAGTTGGAATACGATGGTTCGCGTTTAATCTGCTGTTTCTACTATGTATTTAGATGTTTTAAATAAAATTCTAAAGAATAATCGGCAATATTACTAGTTTTGACATGGTATCTTGCCTTCAGTCCCTTTTCAACAGCCGTAACATAGTTTCCTTGTGCGTTTTCTATAAATATTTTCAGGCTATTTGTTTTAATGAAATTTAATTTATCATAGCTAGATTTAATTTAATTTAAGCACAGTTCTATACTAGCGGCAGGGTCATCATCTTACAATTGAAAGGTTTAGGTGTAACCGTAAGTTCTATGCTAACAGTTTCTTCTCTCGCACTTCTCGCTTGTGGAATTCTTTTCCGATTTTTGCTTTTCAGTTAACTTTGTTCTTCAGAAATTTAAATGCAATGCTAATCTTTATCTTCTGTCTTCCTAATTTCTATTCGTTTATTGTTCTCTCACCTTAATAATGTCTTTTTCTTTCTCGTGTTTTTTATCACCCAGTATCCCGTTGCGTCTTAGTGGCTTTAACGCCATGACTGATATGCAGTGATAAAAAATACACAGTATTGATAGTATAAAGAAAACTTCTCGGATAGGAACTCCTACAGAAGGTGGTTTACGGCCGCTTTGCGTTGTAACACCCGTTCCTGTACGATCACAGAAGTTAAGCAATGTCGAGCCTGGTCAGTACTTAGATGGGTGATCGCTTGGGAATCTCAAGTGCTGTTAGCTTGGATGTGCGGATGGTGTAATGGATAATGGCTAGGAATTGTTAGTTCGAGAAGCGAGTTCCAATTCCAGTTAGGTTTATTATGTTAACTTACGCGCAGATACCTCTGGGAGATGTATGGAGGTATTAAAGAAAAGTGAGAAAAAGTGAGGATGTGTTGTGATGCATTAAATATCGGCTCGAACAAGAAATCGAAGAGCCGAGTTCGAATTCCAGTTGAATTCACTGCATTCACTTGTGCGCAAATAACCTTGGAAAAGGGTAATAATCCATCTCTTCTTCTTCTTCTAGCTATGATTGAGTTCTATCGTCAACCAGTCTACCACAGAAAGTAATGGCAACCTACTGCGTGATAATCTTCGTCCCAGTCAGTTATGTTTCTTTCAGGACATGATCACCGAAGCGTGTATCACCTATGGCTGACCGAGAAAAAAAAACAAATTTTCTTTTGTAAAGAGATAGAATGTAGGGATCTATTCAACGTTTACAGCGATACTATTCTGAGGACCCTAGATGTAATGCTAGTATTCGTTATCGGAGGTCACAATTTTAACAACATACGGTACGCAGATGATACAGTGCTGATAGCAGACAAGGAAACTACAAGACCTCCTACAGAAGGTAGGTGAAGAGAGTGACAAGAAAGGACTACAAAGAACCCCCCCCCCAAAAAATGCCTAAAATGTCAAATACGCGTGGGGGATACTAAAATCAAGCAGATGCAAACATTTAAATACCTGGGAAGTGTTCTAACAGAAGACGGACAGTGCGACACAGAGATCCGAAGGCGAATTAACATGGCGAAGGACGCATTCCAGAAGCTGAGTAAAGTATTAAGAGACAGGGAATTTTCACTATTAACGAAAAAGAGAGTAATGAATTGCTATGTAATGTCAGTTATTCAATATGGCAGTGAATGCTAGACAATCTCCTCAGAAATGAAGGAAAAACTTGAAGCAAGTGAAATGTGGTTCTACAGAAGGATGCTGCGGATATCATGGATCAAGCATGTGAGCAATGACGAGGTGTTGGAAAGAATAGAAACGAAAAGGAAATTAATACTGAGCATGAGACAGCTAAAGTTCCTGAGACATACCATGAGGAAGGAGGGCTTGGATAATCTGATACTAACAGGCCAGATGAAGGGAAGGAGAGACAGAGGAAAGCAGCGTGTAACGTACATGACTGGCCTGAGCAGGTGGATGGCAGAACGGGTTTTGCGTGGTGTAACAGGAGAAAACGTGCGAAGAGACACCAGGGATAGGAAGACGTGGAAAGCCATAATCGCCTACGTCCTGAGAGGACATGGCACTTAGAAGAAGAAGAAGAAGAAGAAGAAGAAGAAGAAGAAGAAGAAGAAGAAGAAGCCCAAAATGGTAATTATAAATTTGAAGAAATTCATAGTAATATAGTAAGAAAATTTAAATAACTTGCAGGTGTTTTAACATAACATGAAAACTCAACACCGCAAACCGAAGGCGCCTTTAATAGCAAATGTTCCTTTCCAAAAGCTGAGCAAAATATTAAGAAACAGGAAAATTTCGTCACAATCAAATAAAATAGTAATAAACTGTTATGTAATATCGGTTCAAAGAATGATGAACAATTTCATCAGAGATGAAGAAGAGACTTGAAGCAACTGAAATGTGATTCTATAGAAGGATGCTGAAAATACCACAGAAAGTGTTAAGAAAAATAGAAACAAAAAATGAACTTCTACTTCGAACAAGAAAGAGATGAAATAATGAGAAAGGGATGCTTGGAAAACTTAATACTCACAGGACATACTGAAAGCATGGGAAGAAGAGTTGAACGGAAGCAATGAGTAATCTACCCAATGAGTATGAGCAGAGACTTTGAGAAATGATGAAATGGCAAATTTTAGTAAGGGATATTAATGAGGAGAAGTTGTGGAGAGATGAGATAAGCAGCCGTTCTAAAGTTAATGGGCATAAAATATAAGAATTCAAGACATGAAGTTTAAAACTGTACTCAAAATTTCATGTGAGCTCAAAAAGATTAGTCTCCGAGCCGTTAAATTCGGTTATTAATTTATGTTATTTCAAGTATTCACCATTGTGCAAATTAATTTATACCACTGCTTCATTTTTTTTTTCACCATACGGTCAGTTTAACTCCCACTGAAGTGCAGGATTTCTATTTTTTCCTCACATTAGATCATTTGCAATGTTTTGCACCAATCTCGCACTTCCTGCCTGTGTAATTCCCTTCCATTCATTTGATCCCCCCTAGCTACAATCTCCAAGAATTTAAATGTAAAGTCAATAGTCATCATCTATCTCACTAACCTGCATCCTCTCTCATGCTCCTTTCTTCGGCCACTACACCCTCATCAGTATTCTCATCCTTCTCTTACCCACTTCCTGACACCCCTATAACCTGTCACTTTCTTATAACTTTCCTCCTGTGTAACCCCTTGCAAAACAGTGGCAGTAAAATGCCTTGCTTGGGGCGATATGACTATGAAAAAAAAAATGTCTATCTATTTTTGTGGTGCATGATGTAATTTATTTGACCTTGAAAAATATTGCATCATCCGTAATTGCATAAGGTTCTTATCACGCTCTGAAACTATTGTATCGACTGCCGATTAGGTGTTCTACGGTCATTGTCTGTGATAGACGTGACTGCAAGAAATCGTACGAAAATTGTAACGCTGCACGAACACACCGGCAAGCTTTACAGAGAGATTGTGGATAATGCTGGCTGACACCAACAATATCCACGATCAATTGTCATTTGTGTCATCAAAGCGAAGAAACAAACTTGATGCATCAGTTCAAAACATAAAGGAAAATACGGTCGGAAGAGAAAAACAACGCCAAGAGACGACGTATACGTGATCAGGGAAAATGGGAAAGATCCTAGAAAATCATTTCATTTTTTCACTTAATTTACACAAAGGTGTATCTCTGTTCATATCTATCTATCTATCTATCTATCTATCTATCTATCTATCTATCTATCTATCTATCTATCTATCTGTTCATATCTATCTATTCTATCTATCTATCTATCTATCTATCTATCTATCTATCTATCTATTTATGCCAGTGTGTTCATATCTATCTATCTATCTATCTATCTATCTATCTATCTATCTATTTCATCTGTCTGTTCTATCTATCTATCTATCTATCTATCTATCTATTTCAGTCTGTTCATATCTATCTATCTATCTATCTATCTATCTATCTATCTATCTATCTATCTATCTATTTCAGTCTGTTCTATCTATCTATCTATCTATCTATCTATCTATCTATCTATTTCCAAAATGTAAAGAAAAATCCGATCGGAAGAGAAAAACAACGCCAAAAAACAACGTAAACATGACCAGGGAAAATATGAAAGATTCTAGGTAAACATTTGTTTCAATTAATTTTCACAAGGGTGTACAACAGACAGTAAAGGATTTGCTGAGTGACGTCTTGCTTCTATTTGCTCGCTTTAATTTCGAACACAGTCCAGGTGTTTAAAGAACTAACGTTTTCATCAAATGAGACATGACACTAAATCCTTCACTCCATCTGTTTGTCAATCGCTACTGCATTTACTGAAATGAGATATATTGAATCCAAACAAAACACAAACACACACATGCACACACACACAAACACACACACACACAAACTATATCACGTTGATCTTCTTTCTTTCTTTCTTTCTTTCTTACTTTTTTTTAAAGGCCATTCTTTCATACTAGATATTTTTTGTACTGGTCGGGTTAGCGAGAAGTATTAGTTTTCTTTCTTTTTCTCTTTCCTTTCCTTTTTCTTTGATCTGATCAATCAAGATTACTCCCCTTTGTAGCTGCTTGAAATATTAGTTAACCATATAAATCTAGTCCCACAGAGAGTAATTTCTTGGAGAATTTGAACACGATAACAAGCCAACAGGGCTATCCTAATTAACAGAGATCCCTATATACCATCTTTACCTCCTCTCAATTGAACTCCTTAAGCCGTCATCATTTTCTCTCCCTTCCATGAAATTCTTTCATTCCTTCTTCTGTAATCTCGCTTTCTTTCTTTCTTTCTTTCTTTCTTTCTTTCTTTCTTTCTTTCTTGAATACTTTTCTTTTCGTTTCACCCCCAAAAGCAGTTCATGTGGTATTCCACCAAATGCCTACCTAAATTTATAATCTACCTCATTCTCATGAACAGGTTTTGGTTGGTCGGTATCTCACAATTTTTTTTAAGTCTCTGTGTTTTTAAGACAAGAGTGAATCATTTTATTCCCAGTCATTCCCCTGTTGGTGTAACTAGTTTATAACAGAATAGTTTTATTTTTTAATCAATTTTCCCTTGAGATAAAATAAACAACATAACTTAAGGTGTATCAACTTCGGAAAACGGTAAAATACATTTAAAATCTATGCACATTGGAATAAACCGATGGTTAGAATGAAGAGATTGTCATTCCATTTCAAAGGCTTCATTGGTAAGGTTTGTTAATAGTGATGATCAAAAGACTGATTTTAAATTAAAGAAATAAATTATGAATGCATTGAAACTCATAAATGGAAGTGAAGATTTAAATTGATTACCAAGTTATAAGTCTTTCATAAAGTTGATATTAAGTACATACATACATATATATATATATATATATATATATATATATATATATAGTCATCTACAGACAGATCAGTTTCGCAGCTCATCAGTATGGTTAGACTCCGATTGCTTTTTAACCCAGGATTGAAACCCGACCAAACTGGCATCAGTCGGCGATTCTACCTCTGGGCTATGGGCTCTTCGTAGAAGAACGCAGACATTTTAGCGCGTATATTATCATCATACACGCCCAATAGCCAGAGTATATATATATATATATATATATATATATATATATATATATATATATATATTACGGAAATTAACGAATTTTAACGTAACTTGGTTATAAAGAACCGACAATTTAAAATGAATTGTTTGAACATTATTTTTTATCAATACTCGTATTTAAGTAGATATTCTGTTTTTAATTAAACAGTATTATATATTTATATCTACTGGCCTGATTATTTCCGATAAAAGTTTTATTACGAACATGAGCAAACTACAAACTACTACAAAATTGTACATTTTGTAATAAAAAAAATTATCGTCAATAATCAGGCCAGTACATATAAATATATAATACTGTTTAATTAAAAACAGAATATCTACTTCAATTCGAGTATCGATAAAAAAGGATGTTCAAATAATTCATTTTGATATATATATATATATATATATATATATATATATATATTAGTAATTATTATGTTAGAACATGTGCAAGCTACAAACTACCACAAAATTGTACATTTTGTTTGGACATCGAAAGAACAATGTCTCATCAGGTAGTTAACAATGATGGTAATCTGATGAAACATTGTTTTTTCAATGTCAAAACAAAATGTACAATTTTGTAGTAGTTCGTAGTTTGCTCATGTTCTAATGTAATAATTAATAATAAATATTCATTGCATTATTTTTATATTGAGCACTGTTTTAAATTAAAGTTTTGAACGTTGTAACTATTTTCTTCGTTCTTATATATATATATATATATATATATATATATATATATATATATATATATATATACGTATATATTATAGTTTAGAACATGTACAAATTACAATCTACTACATAGTGTTTACTACCTGATGAGACATTGTACTTTCAATGTCGAAACAAAATGTACACTTTGTAGTAGATTGTAATTTGTACATGTTTTAAACTATAGTTTATAATGAATATTCATAGCTTTATTTCTATATTGAGCACTATTTTAAATTAAAGTTTTGAACGTTTTTAAAATTTCCTTCGTTTCTTATTCATTTGGATATGTTGTTCAAGTACTTAGTTTTTGGTCATAATAAAATTAAACCAGTACACAGTTGTATAAAAAAAGTGTTCAATACAATTATATTGTAGAACTTTTAAAACTTCTTGATTTGTAAACGAGTTATTACGCGACCATGTGGTGCCTTTAGACGATTTGCAATAACTGATTTTTAAAAGATGATTTTATTGTGTTAACATGAAACATTGCTAAGCAACGACCCATTGAAATTTCTTGGTGTTGGGATCATTTAATTCTGCGGCATGTAACTTAAATTTAGTGTATCGAGGCAGCAGATAATTTTCAAAATATATACTGTTAAATATAACAGACAATGAATGTCTATTATGTTTAAATATGAGCCGTTCTAAACATCGTATTTTGGCTTTAATTTCAGGTGGAAATAAAAACAAAAATTTCCAACATTTGGATATTTTTATTGTGCTGGTTATAAGAAAATAAAGACAAAAATCTATAAAATCATATTTGATGTTTGATGTCTTTATGTTAACGTTCCTGTAACCTCTCTGAAGATGGCACATGTGAGCCAAAAGGCTATATATATATATATATATATATATATATATATATATATATATATATATATATATATTATTTTGAACATTATTTTTACCGATACTCGTATTTAAGTAGATATTCTGTTTTTAATTAAATAGTATTTTATATTTTATATCTACAGGCCTGATTATTTTACGATAAATGTTTATTACGAAAATGTGTGCTATCCAGCAGGACTCGAACCTGCGACCCCTATTTACATAGGGGAAGCTCGTCTGATCAAGATAAAAACCTCGTCTGATCAAGAGGCTATTCATGGTCGAGTGGTTAAGACAGTACCAGATCAAATGGTAGCTTCCCTATGTAAATAGGGGTCGCAGGTTCGAATCCTGCTGGATAGCACACATTTTCGTAATAAAAATTTATCGTAAATAATCAGGCCGGTAGATATAAATATAAAAAATACTGTTTAATTAAAAACAGAATATCTACTTAAATACGAGTATCGGTAAAAATAATGTTCAAAATAATTCATTACAAATTGTCGGTTGCTTATAACCAAGTTTCGTTAAAATTCGTTAATTTCCGTAACATGTTTATATATATATATATATATATATATATATATATATATATGAAGAACTAAAACCACAAAGGTGTATATCTGTCATATCTATCTGTAACATACTCATCGAATATGCAAATATAACAGCATCACCCACATGTAAAAATGTCTAAAAATAATGGAAGCATTATTAATAAAAAAGAAAAAAGACAACCCTCAGTAGCATCCACTATGAACACAGCTACAATTTGCTGACTGTTAATGTATAGTTCTACGTACATAATTAAAACTATCTATATATTAAAAATAAAAGAAATTCACCCTTGGAAAAGTGTAGGCGAAAGCATTTGGATAAATAAAACATTTGGATATTTTTTATATAATTTATCTACTAAAAATATCAGGTTAGGTCTATTTTTTTAACGGAACGTCTATATATATATATATATATATATATATATATATAATATTTATTATTATAGTTTTTAATACCAATTATGTATAGTTTTAGTATAAATAGTATCGTTAGTAATTGTTAAATATTAAAACAGAATGCTTGTTTGTACTTTTACTACATAAATGTATTTTTATACTTTCATTGTATTCTTTTTCTGCATGGGGATTCACTATTTCGTCATAGTCAATAACAAGTGCTATCACCCCGGGTCAGAGTAGACTTGAGAACAACAGCCATTGTGTTCAAAATCGATTTGAAACTATATAATTGTTAAAAATATTTAGATTCGGCATTACATAATCCATAGAGGTTGATATGTCATTGAACAAAATCAACCATGAAAGATCGCTTTCGTGACATTAATCCATATAATATCCTACATGTTTTGAAATCAAACTGTATTTCAAAATATAACTTCAACAAAACTTCAACGTAAGAGACACATATTACCGCTTATCCTCTACATGGTGCAATGTGTAAACTGTCGCTATTTTATACTTTTAATTTCACGCAAATGCGTCGTTATTTTTTATTTTGTCAACTGCACAGTATAGTAGAGTCAATTTGATACCGTCTGTGAGAAAAAGAGTGCCATTATGCAATCCACTCCACCAGAAATGTGGAAACGGCATGTTGTACTAATTAGCATTCGTACTGGAAGCTCTGATATGAGCATCTCAGAATGTTTGGATGTCAGTCTGTGAACAGTGTAGAGGATTCGGAAATAGTTGGACGCATTTAATGTTAGGAGTGATCCGAACTGACGGCAACATTATACTTCTATTCCTCTTTCCAGAGGGCCTCAGACTTAGCACAGAGGCCTATATCCAGTGCCTTGAGGGGGTAATGCTGGGTCAAGAGAGTGACTGCTGAGAACAGGAATCTGCATCATGCCACACAAGCAACAGAATACAGTTAGGGCTGTCAGACAATTTTCACATCACCCCTTATATCTGGCCACCTAATTCCCCAGACTGAAACTCACTGATTATTATGTGTGGGACTCATAAAATTCCTGTAACACCAAAGACGATCTGAAGGCAAGAATTATGGCAGCATTTAAAACTTAAACAATAAGACCGTCCAGAAGAGTTACAGAAGATTCTGAAGTTCTCTGGAGGCTATGTTTGAAAGCAATGTTGAGTTTATTGAATAAATTGACTCTTTAGTAAATGATATTTTTGTCTAATTTTGGTAAATATATCAGTTAAAATTAAATGTCAGTTTTATTTTCATTTTTTGTAATTTTGACGACAATTTATCCATCGTACCCTCTATTTTTTTAAAATCGTATCACCCCGAGCAAGGCGGTAATGTGCAGGGGGCTGTCTCCACAAATGTGTATATGCACAAAAGCCGAATATCATCTACCATGTATTCAATTGGGAAAATAGAATAACATATTTTTATTAACTCAAAGCTCTTTAGAAAATTACATTTCAGCATTAAATGATTCATGAGGATTTGATATGCCGTTAAAACAACGGTGTAAAGTTTACAGTTAGAAGGTAAACAGAAGCTCACCATTTATATTCTGATGTATGCAAATTTTAAACTTCACCAATCTTATTAAGCCTTATTAAAAACAAAACCACTTTCAAGAAAAATAATAAAATGAAATTGAATGATACTGACTAAATTTTCCAATATAAATCTTAATGCTGAACGTTTCATCATTTTTAACGTTTTTAAGCTAAAATTTAACCGGAATTTGTACTTTTTTTTAATGAGATCGTACTTATTTTCAGTTATCTTGTCTGAAAACGTTATTTCCTAAACGAAACCGTTCACTGCATTGTTTTTCGCCTTCTCATTTAGTTATTTATTTTTTATTGTTTTTTTCTCCCTGCTTTAATAGACTAGGTGGGGGGGGGTCTTCGTGTAAATGAAACAAACTTTGATTCTTTCTCCTCATGATTCTTTTAGTAGCCTTTAAAATAACTTAGCGGCGCTCATCTCTTGGGAGAGAAGAGGGCTTTCATTTTGCTTGGCGGCACACATCTCCTCTTCAAAACTCTTGATCGACAATCAAAGACAACGTAATATGATGTGACTCGTCCTCTACCCGTACACTAGAAACTCAGGATTCGAATTCAAAAGAGAGTTGTTCTTCTCCTAGGTACGATTCAAAGATCTAGGATCAAGTTTTATTGCTATTTACCCATAGCTAGGGAAGAAGAGATGGTTTCCTAACTTTTTCAAAGGTTATTATCATATAGGTGAATTTAATAAACTCGATTGAAATTCGAACTCGGCTCTTCAATCTGTGCTTCTATCCATTACTCTCATGTGCCTCCCTAATCATTATTGCTGCTATAATTTTAAATAGCATATTTATAAGTTCATTTTTTCAAGAAAAATTACAAATTTACTTATTACGAAAATTAAGTTGGCCAAAAAGACAAATAATAAATTTGTTGTCATTTTGAGAAATAAATGTCTGCACGAGTCTACAATTTTTCACAAATTGGCTTCTTCAGGCTATTTTTTATCTTTTTAAACATTTCAAGTGACAGACAAGTGCTATCAGGCTTAAGGTTTACTGAAACGAATGTGACTGAGAAAACTTAATTTGGCGTGTATGACATTAATCTTCGTTCAGATTGATATATGCCTATAAATTGTGATATAAACAGGTGGTCATGAAACCGAATGCAAAAAAGAATCTTATAGTGTTTTTGTCTTTTTTTATTGTAATTTACTTTTTATAGCATTTTCTTTATTCTGGACGATAACTGTAGAAGAAGAGATAAATAGAATTGAAACAAGAGAGAATGATCGAACAAGTTCTTTATTTCAAATAACCATACCACTTCCAATGGCGTAGATTGTAATACTGGCCAAACAACTGCACCGACTGACTGAATGACTTACATATACATCCATTGAACAAATATAAATCCGCACCTATCAACAAGTTCTTACTTGGTCAGGTGTTACGTTCTCTTGTCACTGAATATGAATTACTTTGATCACGCTAGCCATGACCCAGTTCGCTCATGCCACATTACTGAAGATGGTGCAGTATACTTCATTATTAGACTGCCAAAAATACCTTTTTTCAAATACTAAAATTTAGTCAGTGTATTTAGTATTGTTGAAGTTATAGCTAACATTTTTGTGGAGATTTACAAAGTCTACTGTCCCTACTGAGTTTATGTTTACTGCGCTACTACTGTGCATTATATTTTACCAGAATTATATATATATATATATATATATATATATATATATATAAACTTAAGAAAAATATGTAAAAAACATTATTCAATTTTTATTAAATAAGGATTTATTATTTTAACCATTGAATTGTTTTTTTAATAGTGGGAGTATTTTGTATGCTAAATAAACAACATTTAATATTCAAAGATGAATATTTATTGTACTAATCTACGCACTCTTGTAAAACCAACTGTATTGTGTAACCCCTATTTTCAATTAACCCCAAAATTTAGAAACAAAGAAGAGTATGTTGGTTTGATATATAGTATGCAACTTCTTATATGACAGTAAATATTAAATAATTTCCCAAAGGGAGAGAAGAAAAATAGAGATAGCAGAAATCTAGTTCTAGAAAAAGATAGTTATCTGGAGGTCATGTTTGAAACCAATGGTGCTTTTATTTAATAAGTTGATTCTTTTATTAATTTAAGATATTTTTCCGTAATTTTGGTAAATATATCAGTTAAAATGAGATGACAGTGTTATTTTCATTTTTTTAAATTTGACGACAATTTATCCATCGTACCTTGTATACGCATAATGGCTGAATATCATCTACCATGTAAGTAATTGTTAAAGTAGAATAACGTATTTTTATTAACTAAAGGCTCCAAAGAAAATTGGTCTGAGCGAGTCAGCAACGAGAAAACTAAAAGAAAATGGAAACAGAAAGAACACTTATACTCAGGATCAGTAGGGGACAGCTGAAATTCATTGGGCACGTAATGAGAAAGAAGGGGTCGAAAAACTCAACCTTCAAAGGGGTATATTGAAGACAAGAGAGGTAAGGAAGTTTGCGAGAATGGATGGTAGAACGGATGAGCGGGGGCTTTAGCGAGGGGAGAAAAACTACTAAATGCTGCACGAGATAGAAAGTTGTGGAGGGCCATGATCACCCAAGTTCTGAAGAGACGCGGCACATAGAATATTTTTTACCGATAGACTTATTATTTCTTGCAACGCTCACACATACCTGAAATGTTCTAAAAAATAAAAGCTTTTACAAAGAGGAAGTTAAGACTAGCTATTCGAAGGTAGTGCTTTTTCAAGCTATCATTTGTTCAGTCCTTGGAGATCAAAATGAAAATTTTTCGAATAATAATACGTATTTTTTCTCAGTAAAAAAAAAAAGGCAGATTTGAAAGACAAAACGACACAGAGGTTAGTGGGGGGAAATAGAAAGGGAGATACAAATGGAAGATAAGACGGAATAAAAGGAATTGAGCATTGTTGTAAACTATCTATTTCTCATCACCCATTACAATGTGCTTATAAAGGAGCATTTTCATAGCGTTTATGCAGCAAATCACAGATAGAAATTCGATGCAAAACATTCTTTTCACTTAACACAAATGGTACCCAAACATCGTAGCGATTTGAGTACACAAGCTTCACTAAATGCTCATGGATGGTAGATTTTGATAAATTTAGTGTTTCTGTTAATTTCTGCGTTGTGTAATGCGCTATGCTCTCAATCAATGGTCGTCATCTATAAGGAAGGTCCACCTGAGCGTTCTAAGACGGAATAAAAGGAATGCAACGTGATGAGATAGTTTAAGGCGAAATGCTTGTATGTAAGTATTGTTAGCAACATAACGAGGTGAAAGCAGTCGAGGGTATAAGACGTCATTTTATATCTGGCCTGTAAAGGACAAAGTTACAAAAGCTACCTGGAGAGAGAAAATAAATAGATGTGAATTTGCACGAGATACTAGATTGGCAACTAGGTCCCACCCTTTTACAGTGAAACCGATGAAATGTAACCGCAATTTCTACTCCAACAGCTTCTTTCCTCGCACTTCTCGCCTGTGGAATTCCCTACCGCATGCTTGCTTCCCCGACGGCTACAACCTCCAGGAGTTTAAATGTAAGGTCAATAGACACCTCCTAACACACTAAATCACACCCACTCTCTCCAACTCTCTCCCTATGTACATCCTAAGTAGTCTATCACCCTCCTTCTGACATTTCTTATACCCAATCCCTCTATGTAACCCCCTGCGCTATAGTGGCAGTCGAATGCCTTGCTTGGGGTGACACGATTAAAAAAAAATCAAACTATTTCATCATCTGGCTATCGCTTGTTCATTTTCTGACCACTGACCGTACCGCTACTCCAGCACTTACCCCCACATCCCCGGTTAGCTTGAGACATTTACTACACTAACAAACTAAAAGTTTTTTTTTAATTACGTACTGTCATAACGAAGGATTGAGTTCATGATCAAATGTTGCATTTTTTTTAAAGACATAGTTTACCTAAGTTCAGGCTTACAAAGCGTAATATGTGGATGAAATCTAAAAAGTCGTGGATCTAGAATTAAAGCCAATGTTGATGACAGAATAGCGTTATGTGCGTTGTGGTCCAGTGGATATCGACTCAGAACGCGAAATCGGAGAGCCGAGTTCGAATTCCACTTGAATTCGTTGCAATCATATACGCACAAACACCCTTGGGAAAGGTATTAATCCGTCTCTTCCTTCCAGTTATGGATCAAATAACAGGACAGATTGGGTTCTATAGCCTTGATTGGCAACCGGTCTACCACAGAAAGCAATGGCAACCTACTGCGGGATAATCTTCTGCCCAGTCAGTCAAGTCACTTTCGAGACGTGATCGCCCAAGCGTGTATCACGTATGGCACTTAACAGACTGACTATACAGGGGTGTGCACTACCATCCGGAAAATAACATGTACTGAAAGAAAAATCGTGCTTATTCAGAATGACAAGTATTTAGATGACAGCTTGCTTTATAACATTGTTATTTGATCTCTCCTCTACCATATTATTCAATCTAGCCCCTCCAGCTTCAATCACAGCTTCCACACGAGGCTGAAACCTCCCACAGGCGTTGGTCCCCTTCTCTATGGACAAGTTAGCCACTGCCCCCATGATAGTTTTCCTCAGGGAATCGACAGCATTGTGTGCACGTTTGTTGGACTGTCTCTCATAGATAATAGTCGAAAGGATTTAGGACTTGGCTACTAGAGATCCAGAACTCCTTTGACCAGAACATGTCCATATTCTCGTCACACCACGCCTGGACCAAATTAAACGCATGAGCAGGAGGTCCGTTCTTTTGGAAGAGCTATGGCTTCCCTGCAGCTACCTGAACAATCCATGGCTTCACAATGTTCTTCATAACATTCAGGTAGACCTCCTTCGTCTCGGTCTGACCTTTGCCAAAGAAGTGGAGAAGCATGACGTCTCCTTCATCGGAGATCACTTCAAGGACATGGAGTCAGGCAGGAAATTTGGTTTTGCTAATCAAAAGAACAACATCACCAGACTCTTTGAAGCAAATGGATGGCGAAGCGGGGCATTGAAGAGATACCAAGAGGGAAAATATTAAAAGCGACAAGGACCAGAGGCTTGTGGAAATTCATGATCGCCTACATCCTCAAGGTACACGGCACAAGAAGAAGAAGAAGAAGAAGAATATTTTATTTGTATAGATTTTTAAACGACCAAATCAAGTAATCACAATTTAAGTTTATTTACTTCCCTTCCCACTATATATAAGGCAGGAAAGATATGACATATAGTTTAAATTATTGTAAACTTAATACAGGGATGTGTGCTACAATCCGGACTAACTTTAACGTCATACTTTAATGTCATACACAGTCGATTTTGCGAAATGAAAAATTGAACAATCGCTTTGGGCGAGCGACCACAACGTAAAGCCACAATAATTGCAGTACGGCGCTCGGGTTCACTGAATATTTTGCTTAATTTGTTCTTAATTCAACAGATTGTTATCACACAAATCCGAAACAAGAAAAAATGATATATTTAATATGGTTGTCATTTTATGCCAAGTTAAAGTTAGTCCGGATTGTAGCACACATCCCTAAATTAAGTTTACAATAATTTAAACTATATATCATATCTTTCCTGCCTTATATGTAGTGGGAAGGGATGTAAATCAACTTAAATTGTGATTACTTGATTTGGTCGTTTAAAAATCTATACAAATAAAATATTCTTCTTCTTCTTCTTCTTCTTCTTCTTCTTGTGCCGTTTACCTTGAGGACGTCTTGAGGACGTAGGCGATCATGAATTTCCACAAGCCTCTGGTCCTTGTCGCTTTTAATATTTTCCGTCTTGGTATCTCTTCAAAGCTCCGCTTTGACATCCATTTGCTCAAGCCTATCAAAATATGACTCTCCTTGCTTTCCCCTGTATCCCTTTCCGTCTATTAAATTCTCCAAACACTCCTTCCTCATCACGTATCCCAGAAACCTCAGCTGTCTTTTACCAATGCTAAGTTTTCTTATCATTTGCATTCTCTTCAACAACCTTGTCGTTGCTCACATGCTCGCCTCATCGTATCCTCAGCATCCTTCTGTAGAACCACATTTCTATTTCTTCAAGCCTTTCCTCCATGTCTGAAGAGATTGTTTAACATTCGCTGCCATATAAAAGGACAAATATCACATATCAGACTAGCACTCTTTTTTTTTTTTTTTTTTTTGGTTTCTACTGTGACCTTCCTATTCTGGTTAGTATTTGAAATGTGTCCTTGGCCATGCCAATGCTTCTTCGGATCTCAGTGTCGCTCTTTCCATCCTCTGTCAGAACACTTCCCATATATTTAAATTTCTTTACTTGTTTTATTTTGGTTTCCCCAATCTTTAGGTGGCATTTTGGCGTCTTCTTTTTGCTGATGACCATGTATTCAGTTTTCCGAAGGTTTACACTCAGTCCTTCCTTCTCGCTTTCTCTTGCCACCTTCTGTAGAAGGTTCCATGTCTGGTATCAACACTGTCATCCGTGTATCTGATATTATAGAGATTGTAGTCGTCAATCAATCGTCTTGCTTCAACATCGTCATGAAATAAGTTTTGTTGTCGCAATATTTGAACCTTTGTTGCTAATCTTAATCTTCTGAAAAACAGTTTCATTTCCCTGTTATATCATGTAAATATATTAGAAAAAAAAAACGATTTATATAATAGCAGGTTTAATCAATAAATCATAGATTTCGTTTAACGTCTAAAAAATAAAAAAAAGGATTAATTAAACGGTTCAGGGGCTACTATTTTAGTTATGAATTATTTATCTGCACTTTATTGAAAGTAGATATGTTGTTATAAGATTTTTGATCATTGAATATCACGAATACAGCTTTCTGGTCAATTTTTGACCAAACTATGGTATCAAAATTATCACAGGGGATAAGTCTTACTTGTGTGATAAAACTATGCTACAAAAATAATCATGGGAATGGGTCTTAGCTGTGTGATCAAACTATGGTATCAAAATAATCACAGGGCATATATCTCACTCGTTTGATCAAAGTATTGCACCAAATTAATCACAGGGGGTTAAGTCTTACTTGTGTAATCAAATTATGATACAAAAATAATCACAGGGGATATGTCTTACTCGTGTGATCAAACTATCGCACCAAAATAATGACAGGCGTTAAGTCTAACACGTTTGATCTAAGTATGATACCCAGATAATTACACGGATTAAGTTTAACTCGTTTGATCAAAGTAGGGTACTAAAATAATCACAGGTGATATGTATTACTCGTTTGATCAAAGTATGGCACCACAGTCATCACAATTGATAAGTCTTACTCGTTCGATCAATGTATGGTACCAAAATAATCACGACCGATGTCTTACTCGTGTGATTAAACTATGGTACCAAAATAATCACAGGTGTTAATTACTCGTTTGACTTAAATATATAGTCACAAAATAATCACAGGAGATAAATCTTACTCATTCGATAAGAATATAGTAACAAAATAGTTACAGGAGTTAAGTTATAATCGCTTGAGCAGAATATTGTACTAAATAATCTCGGGTAATAAGACTTACTAGTGTGATCAAACTATGGTACTAAAATAATCACAGAGGATATGTTTTACTGTGTAATCAAACTATGATACGAAAATAATGAGAGGGGTTAGCTATTATTTGTTTGATCAAAGTATGGCACCAAAATAATCACAAGCGTTACGTTTTACTCCTTTGATCAAAGTATGGTACTAAAATAAACACAGGAGTTAAGTCTTCGTCGCTTCATCAAAACATGACACTAATTAATCACAGGTGATAAGTCTTACACATTTCATTAAAGTATGGCATTAAATAATCACAAGTTATGTCTTACACGTTTGATCAAATTATCGTACCAAAATAATCACATGGATTAAGTTTTATTCGTGTGAATAAATTATGGCATCAAAATAATCACACGGAATAAGTTTTAATTGTTTTATCAATGTATGGCACTCAAATAATCACGGCGGTTATGTCTTGGCTGTTTTATCAAAGCATGGCACCAAAATGATCACAACGGATAAGTCTGTCTTACTCGTTTGATCGAACTATGGTACCAAAATAATCACAGGGATTAAGTCTTTCTCGTGGGATCAATCTATAGTACCAAAATAATCACAGGAGATTTGTTTTACTCGTCTGATCAAATTATGGTAACAAAATAATCATATGGGTTAAGTCTTTTTCGTTTGATCAAACTATGGTACCAAAATAATCACATGGGATATTTTTTTGTGTGTGTGGTTTAGGAACTTATCCTGTTTGTTGACCTTAGGAATTTTTAGGACGGCTTTATGGTTGGCTAGTGTTTAATTAATTGATGTCTGTTGTTAGCAGACCTATTTTATGTATTTACTTTGATCTTGTGGCTAGGTTTTCACTTTGGGGTTCCTTAGATAGACGTGATAGGGGTGGGGTGTTTTTTTCTTTCTTTTTTTTTTAATTTTGATTTTTCCGGTACGGAATATTTTTTTTATTTATTTTATTTTATTTTTGTTTTTTCTATTTTTATTTTAGCGGGATAGGATTTTTTTATTTTATATTCAAGTTTGGAGTATTATTGTATTTAGGCGAAGTTATTTCAAGAAATCTAAAATTTGTATTTTTTAGGAAGTAAATGCAAATTAGCATTTTATCAGTTTTTTATATAAAGTTGCATGTTTAATCTTAATTTTGAGTTTATATATATGTATGTACTATACTTGCACATGAGTTGTTTATAGTGGTCATTCGTTAAGTAAATACATAATTTTAAAAACAGTTGCCACTTCTGCAATTTACGCATTACAGTTTAGTTATGAATTGGGTTCTCTCGACTGCTGGCATGTGTATGCATTGCGTATATATATATATATATATATATATATATATATATATATATATATATATAACACGTATAAATATATATAACATGTTAAAAATCTCCTTCTCTCTCAGCCGTGCGCCGATAGCTTAGGTGTAGGCTCTCCGATTGATGCCAAGTCAGTCGAGTTTCGATCCCGATAAGATGTCTAGATGTGTGTGATACTGCAAAACAGGCTTGTACATAGATGACTAGTATGTATATATATATATATATATATATATATATATATAGCGACACAAATACCATTATGGACACTTAATATATCATAGAAAAAATAAGTAATATTAATAATAATAGCAACAATAAATGTAGACTTTAAACAAAACGTTCACGCTTTCTCGCACTTTTTCTTCTTTACCAATTTCTCTCGTTGAAACAACCCCTATTTCTTTTATATATATATATATATATATATATATATATATATATATACTACAATGTCTTTTCACGGACGACAAATATGGACTCAGTAGAATAAAAAGCTGCTCAAAGTTTATGGATACGCATGTGCTTTCCGACTCTTGCAGGGTTTTGCAAACTTTTAGACTGATGGAACACATGGTTGAGCCATTTTGTTCGAGGAACAATTGCTTCATATTTCTGTAAGTAGGCAGCAAGTGCTGCTTTACTGCGTGCGGCAAAGCCAGAATTAACAGGTAAAGCTATCACTGAGAGGAGCAGCATGTGAACAACATTCTTTATTTGCACACCGTTGATCCCGAAGCTAAAGTCGGTCTCGCTCAAATTTTTGTATAGCTAAGCAAGACATGTGCCACATCGTTCGCTCTGGCACTTTGCTGTTTTAAGAGATGCTGCATCGGTTCTGATTGTCTTTTCTATTATATATATTTACACAACTGGTTTTTCAAGACCGGCGTTTTCAAATTTGATAGAACTAATTTCAAGTCATTCAAAGTGAAATCTTATTGTTAAACTACTAGATCTTTTATACTGCTGTTCTCACGTTCTGTATATTGAACCAGAGTGCTTATTTATACGCATGTGTAAGCGTGTGTAAATCCCTTTTCCTGAATTCCCCCATCGCAATACTGTTGTAAATTCCGGATGAGAAACCGCACAAAATAATGAGCAACAAACACAGATATGGAGAAAGAAAAGTAGGTTATATTGAACGTAATATACAAACTTGAACGCCGGTTAGTAAATCCAGGAATACTATTAGTAGAAATAAATATATACAAGTCTTGAAGTGAAGTTGTTGGAAATAGTATGTCTGGGTATATTATTCTAGCTGAGTGGATCTCAGAACTAGTATGGTCTCTGGGTAACTTCGGTATTTGTGGGAACTCTTCGATAACTGTAACGGATCTCTACGATTACTCTCCACTGTAAACTGCAACTACAATTCTCTCTATGGCAGGGTTATATGTACACTTAGTCCAGCCCATTATCATATACAAAAAGGGGAGATCCCACAACAAATACCAATTTCAGTTTTACTTTTTTCTCGCTCTATCTGATCCTTACTGTAAAAGTGGAGCTCAGTGAATAACAGTCGGGTTTAAAGCAATACAGAGTTTCGGGCAAACCACATATGAGTGACTTTAGAATCGAAATCCATGTAATACAACACTTGGACCGATTCTGAGCTGAGATAAAAACTTATTTCCAGAAAATTTAATTTTCTTCTGTTCGGTTGTTATTTATCATTCGAAAATCTATTTTTGTTTATGTTCTGTTACGGTTTCTTCTGATAGTGATTTTTCATCCCCCCCCTCTACAAATTCAGTCTTTTTCTCCTTCTCCACATATTCCCTCCTCCTGTTATACGCTCTTTCCACTTATTTCTGTCATTCCTCTACTTTCCTCCAACTTCCATAATTTTATTCTTCTTCTCAACTCTCCTCCTACTTTCATACGGTTTTTCTAATTTCCAGTTATTTCTCTCTTTCCTCCACTTTCCTCTTACTTTCACCCTTTTCCCCTTCTAGAAACAAAGAAGAGAGTAATAGATTGCTATGTAATGTCAGTTCTTCAATATGACAGTCAATGCTGGATAATATCATCAAAGACGAAGAAAAAACTGAAGCAACTGAAATGTGGTTCTACAGAAGGATGATGCGTATATCATGGACCGAGCATGTGAGCAATGATGGTCTTGGAAATGATGGAAACGAAAAGGAAATTAATACTGAGCATCAGGAAGAGACAACTAAAGTTACTGGGACATGTAATGAGGAAGGAGAGCTTGGAGTAACTGATACTAACAAGCCAGATAGGGTGAAAAAGAGGAAAGCAGCGGATAACATATTTGAAGGGTCTGAGCTGGTTGATCACAGAACGGGGTCTGCGAGATGTTACAGGAGAAAGAGCCACCAGGGTTAGGGAGACGTGAATGGCCATGATCTCCTACGTCCTGAAAGGACAAGGCACATAGAAGAAGAAGAAGAACCTACTTTCCTTCGACTTTCATATGCTCCTTCGAATTTACAGTTATTTATATCTTTCTCCTACTCCCATCCTTTTCTCGTCCTTTCCTCTTACTTTCATATTTTCCTTACAATGTCGAATTATTTCTGTCTTTTCTCCAATCTCTTCCTACTTCCACTCTTTTCTCTTTTTCCCCTCCTTTCCTCTTACATTCCTTCCACTTTCAAGATCCTTTCCTCCTGATAAGTTATTTCCCTTCTACTTTAATACGTTCCTTCCAATTTCCAGGGTTTTGTCTTTCCTACATTTTCGTCCAACGTTCATCATTTTCTTTTCCTTTTCTCCTTTCATTCTACTTTCATACATTTCTCCATCTTTCCTTTCCTTCCTCATGCCTTCATACGTTCCTTCCAATTTCCAGTTATTTTGTCTTTCCTTCATTTTCGTCGAACTTTCATCATTTTCTTTTCCTTTTCTCCTTTCCTTCTACTTTCATACATTTCTCCATCTTTCCTTTCCTTCCTCGTGCCTTCATACGTTCCTTCAATTTCCAGTTATTTTGTCTTTCCTTCATTTTTTTTCGTCCAACTTTCATCATTTTCTTTTCCTTTTCTCCTTTCCTTCTGCTTTCATACGTTTTCTCCATCTTTCCTTTCCTTCCTCGTGCCTTCATGGTTCTTCAATTTCCCTTATTTTGTCTTTCCTTCATTTCAATCATTTTGCTCATTTTCTTTTCTTTTCTCCTTTCATTCTACTTTCATACATTTCTCCATCTTTCCTTTCCTTCCTCGTGCCTTCGCCGTTCCTTCAATTTCCACTTATTTTGTCTTTCCTTCATTTTCGTCCAACTTTCATCATTTTCTTTTCCTTTTCTCCTTTCCTTCTACTTTCATACATTTCTCCATTTTATCTTTCCTTCCTCATGCCTTCATACATTCCTTCCAATTTCCACTTATTTTGTCTTTCCTTCATTTTCGTCCAACTTTCATCATTTTCTTTTCCTTTTCTCCTTTCCTTCTACTTTCATACATTTCTCCATTTTATCTTTCCTTCCTCATGCCTTCGCAGTTCCTTCCAATTTCCACTTATTTTGTCTTTCCTTCATTTTCGTCCTTTCATCATTTTTTCTTTTCTTTTCTCCTTTCCTTCTACTTTCATACATTTCTCCATCTTTCCTTTCCTTCCTCGTGCCTTCATACATTCCTTGTTCCCTTATTTTGTCTTTCCTGTCATTTTCGTCCAACTTTCATCATTTTCTTTTCCTTTTCTCCTTTCATTCTACTTTCATATTCTCCATTTTATCTTTCCTTCCTCATGCCTTCGCACGTTCCTTCCAATTTCCACTTATTTTTGTCTTTCCTTCATTTTCGTCCAACTTTCATCATTTTCTTTTCCTTTTCTCCTTTCCTTCTACTTTCATACATTTCTCCATCTTTCCTTTCCTTCCTCGTGCCTTCATACGTTCCTTCCAATTTCCACTTATTTTGTCTTTCCTTCATTTTCGTCGAACTTTCATCATTTTCTTTTCCTTTTCTCCTTTCATTCTACTTTCATACATTTCTCCATTTTATCTTTCCTTCCTCATGCCTTCATACGTTCCTTCCAATTTCCACTATTTTGTCTTTCCTTCATTTTCGTCCAACTTTCATCATTTTCTTTTCCTTTTCTCCTTTCCTTCTACTTTCATACATTTCTCCATTTTATCTTTCCTTCCTCATGCCTTCATACGTTCCTTCCAATTTCCACTTATTTTGTCTTTCCTTCATTTCGTCCAACTTTCATCATTTTTCTTTTCCTTTTCTCCTTTCCTTCTACTTTCATACATTTCTCCATTTTATCTTTCCTTCCTCATGCCTTCATACGTTCCTTCCAATTTCCCTTATTTTGTCTTTCCTTCATTTCGTCCAACTTTCATCATTTTCTTTTCCTTTTCTCCTTTCCTTCTACTTTCATACATTTCTCCATCTTTCCTTTCCTTCCTCATGCCTTCATGCGTTCTTGTTCCACTTATTTTTGTCTTTCCTTCATTTCCGTCGAACTTGTTCTTTCTTTTCCTTTTCTCCTTTCATTCTACTTTCATACATTTCTCCATTTTATCTTTCCTTCCTCATGCCTTCATACGTTCCTTCCAATTTCCACTTATTTTGTCTTTCCTTCATTTTTCGTCCAACTTTCATCATTTTCTTTTCCTTTTCTCCTTTCCTTCTACTTTCATACATTTCTCCATTTTATCTTTCCTTCCTCATGCCTTCATACGTTCCTTCCAATTTCCACTTATTTTGTCTTTCCTTCATTTTCGTCCAACTTTCATCATTTTCTTTCTTTTCTCCTTTCCTTCTACTTTGCTACATTTCTCCATTTTTGCGTTCATACGCTCCTTCCAATTTCCAGGTATTTTTGTCTCCCTCATATTTCCTCCGGCTTCCATCATTTTCTTCTTCTGCTTCTTCTTCTTCTGCACTTTCTACTTTCCAGTTATTTCTCTCTTTTCTCCACCTTCATCTTACTTTTATCCTTTTTCCCTTCTCTCTTTGTACTTTCATACGCTCCTTTCAATTTCGTCCACTTTCTTCCTCTTTCTATTCTTTTCTCGTCCTTCCCTCCTTTCATCCTAGTTTCATACGTTTCTTCCAATGTCTGTTATTTCTTCAATTTTCTCTTTTTCTCTCCCTATTTTCATGCGCTTCTCCTACTTTCCAGTTATTTCTGTCTTTTCTTAATTTCCTCCTACTTCCATCCTTTTCCCTTCTTGCCTAGTTTCCTCCTACTTTAATACGCTCTTTCTACTTTCTAATCATTTGTCTTTACTCGACATTCCTCCTACTTCTATCTTTTTCTCTTCCTTCTCCCCTTTCCTCTTGCATTCATACGTTTCTTCCGCTTTTCAGTTATTTTTGTCTTTCCTTCACTTTCCTCCTACTTTCATCTTTTTCTCTTTCTTCCCTCCTTTCTTCCTAATTTCATACGTCCCTTCTACTTTCCTGTTTTTTCTCTCTTTTCTCCTTCTTCCCTCCGACCCATACTTTTTCCCACTGCTTTAACTTCTTACCGACTTCGATTTTATCAACCACTTTTCCCCTCCTTCAATACTTTTGTCTTTTTCTTTCATTTTCTCTTATTTCCATATTTTCGTCCAGCTTTTTTACTTTTCTCTTCCTCCCATCCTTTCCCAGATCTTCCTTTCTTTCCTACTACTTCCATATTTGGTGCCAACGTTTTCACTTTCCTCCCACTTTCCTCTGACTTGCATCCTTTTCTCCTTCTTCCCTATTTTCCTCCTAATTCCATAATTTTCCTCTCCTTCCCTCCTCTTCTCTTACTTACGTAGTTTTCAACAACTTTCCTCACACTTCTATCTTTCCTCCCTCTTTCCTCGTACTTTTATTCTTTTCTACCTCTTCCTTCCGTTCCTCCTGCTCATAAACTTTCTTCTAACTTTCCTGTTTTCTCCCTTCTTACCTCCTTCCCACCCACTATAATACTTTTTCTCCCATATTTTCCTTCTTTCCTCCTACTTCTATTTTTCCTCCTATTTTCTTTCTCTTTCAATCCCCCTCTCTGTGTTTCTCCTACTTCCATACTTTCCTCTTATTTTCCTACTTTCCTTCATCTACCTTTTGTCTGACTTTTCTATTGCCTCCCTTCTCACCTAATTCTCTCCGTTCCTCCTACTTCCATACTTACATCCCACTTTGCTACTTTCCTCCTACTTACATCTTTTCTCCTTCTATCTTTCTAGTTTCCTCTCTTTATTTCACTCTTTATTTTTTCTCCTGTCACTGCTTCTTTCTTTTTTTATTTTTTTGTCTATCTTGTGGCCATACTTTTTAAGTTCTTTTTTATTTATTTCTCTGTTTTTCTTGCTTTCTTAATTTACTGCTTTATTTTTTCTTCTTCCTCTTTATCTTACCATCTTTTTTTGTTTTTGTTTCATACCTGTTTTCTTTCTCTATGTTCTCTTTGTTTTCTTTTCCGTTGATTTTTGCCTCTACTTTTTCTTTCTTTCTTTCTTTCTTTCTTTCTTTCTTTCTTTCTTTCTTTCTTTCTTGTCTATCTCTTTATTCTCTCAAACTTTTTCTTTTTTTCTTTTTCTCTTTTTCTTTCATTCTTTCTTATGTTTTCTTTCTCTTCTAATTCTTTATTTAACTTCTCTTCTTTCTCTTTATCTGATCATCTTCTTTTGTTTGTTTCTCCTTCT
This sequence comes from Ascarosepion bandense, assembly GCA_037127315.1. Lineage (NCBI taxonomy): Eukaryota > Metazoa > Mollusca > Cephalopoda > Sepiida > Sepiidae > Ascarosepion > Ascarosepion bandense. The sequence goes on along the minus strand of JBBBDQ010001893.1, from coordinate 56,400 downwards.
GTATTAATAAAAGTGCACACGAGTAGTTACACATATACACACAGACACACATGCACACACACACACACGCACACACACACACTTTCTGATTTGATTATTTTACCTTTTGTGGTAATTTCTTTGTTCTTTTTTCTTGTGTATTTCTTACTTCTCTATACTTTTTTTTACCATTTTTATTTTAAAAACCTGCCAGGTAAAAATGGACATCTGATCTCTCATACCATCAACTTAAAAAAAAAAAAAAGAAATAATTTTTATATATATATATTTTTCTTGACAGTGTAGACGAATAGTGACAGAGTCGGAAAGAGATAACCGATCTTTGTTGGATGCCATCCTGTCATCCTAATGTGTCAGCGATGAGAAAGGAGAATGACTTCCTTAGTACAGGATAGAAAGGCCTTGCCCACACATTGTGAGAAAGCTCCTCCACCCCCACACCCCTGAATAGGTTCTAATTTCTACTAATCAGAGCATAAATATGGTCTACAGCGGAGCGAGGAAAGAGAAACGACTAGAAGTATCGGCACTTAGATTCATTGAAATTAATTCATTACGTAGCAGTTTGTTTTATATTGCTCGAAACAAACCTGACATGCTAATCTCATTGGAGTTACAAATATTCATTATTTATACAAAGTAAAGAAAAACCTATCATCATTTATATTGTTTTTTTTTATTGATATAATTGTAGTGCATTGGATATCGACTCGAAACGAGGAATCGGGAGGCTGTATTATTTTTCCAGTCGAATTCGCTTCGTTCACTTACGCACAAAAACCCTTGGTAGTAATCCATCTCTTCTCCCTCCAGCTATGGGTTAAATGGCAGGGCAGATTGGGTTCTGTAGCTCTGATTGGCAACCAGTCTACTGCAGAAATTAATAGCAACCTACTGTGGGAAACGTCTTCCGCCTAGTCAGTCATGTCTCTTTCAAGACATGGTCACCCAAGCGTATATCACATATGGCACTTAACTGACTAAATTATAATCAGTGTATCATTCGTTGGATGTGCGTTGTGGTGCAGTGGATATCGACTCGGAACGACAAATCGGGGAGCCGAGTTCGAATTCCAATTGAATTCCTTGCATTCACTTGCGCACAAATACCCTTGGGAAAGGTATTAATCCGTCTCTTCCCTCCAGTTAAATAACAGGACAGATCGGGTTACCGCAGAAAGTAATGGCAACCTACTTCGGGATAACCTTCTGCCCAGTCAGTTATGTTTCTTTCGAGACATGATCGCCCAAAGCGTGTATCACGTATGGCACTTAGCTGACTGACTGATCATTCGTCCGTGCGTTGAATATTGGTTGTATGCTGCAGCGATTTATCTCGATGATCTTGACAAAATCCCAAATAATCTGTAATATAATAATATGACGTGGCTACAAACATTTTCATGACAAGTACTTTGACAAGCCTTTTTCCTGGTGTCCCGTCCACGTGAATTTAAGAGTGCTACTAGACTGGCATCTAGGTCACACGCTTTTACCGCTGAAATAGTTTAATGCCACCGCTAATTCTACTCCAACAGTTTCTTTCCTCGCACTTTCCGCCTATGGAACTCCCTCCCAATTACTTGCTTCCCTGATAACTCAGTTAAGTACCATACGTGATACACGCTTTGCCGATAATGTCTCAAAAGACATGACTAACTGGGCTGGAGATTTTCCTTCAATAGGTTGTCATTATTTTCTGCGATAGACTGGTTGCAAACCAAGGCTATAGAATCCATTGTTATCATGTTATTTGACCCATAGCTGGAAGAAAGAGACACATTAATACGTTTGCCCTGGGGTATTTTCAGTAAGTGAATGCAACGAATTCAACTGGAATTCGAACTCGGCTCTCCGATTTCTCGTTCCACACATTCCAACACACCACAACGCACATTTCTGATAGCTACAATCTCTGAAAATGTAAATGCAATGTCAATTTCCACTCCTGTACACTTGAATCCCATACATCTTTTATCCTTTGTCCAGTTCCCCACTGTACCCAGTCTTTTCTGTGACTGTAACTTCCTGCTTATAAGTGATCGTCCCGCCTTGCTTGGGGTGAAATGATAAAAAAAATTGAACTGATTTGAGATATGCATTTTCAACTCAAAATCATAAATTTACGAACGTTGGCAACTGATTTCTAGAGCACATAATGAGAAGAGGGCGTTTGGAAAATCTTAATCTCACAGGACAGTTTGAACGCAAGAGCTTTAGTTTATAAGCTTGAGTAAAAGGATGGCGGTACATCATTTAAGAAAATTAACAAAAAGACAAACATTATTAAGAGCTTTTTTTTTTTTAATCATTTCACCCCAAGCAAGGCATTTTACTGGCACTGTTGCACAGGGGGTTACATAGGGAAAAGTGATGAGAAATAGGGGTTAGTTATAAGAGATATCAGGATGAAGGTCATAAACGGATGAGAATACCGGTGTAATAGGGGTGGAGTGGGTGAAGAAAAGAGCTTGAGAGAATGAATGCGAGTTAATGAGATAGGAGATGTCTATTGACCTTACATTTAAATTCCTGGTAATTTGTTGGGGAAGCATATATTCGATTATCCAAATCTGCGATTGTGCCAACACCAATACTTAATTGTCAACTTTTTGATGTATTACTGTTGCTTTGTCTTGCATATATTGTTTGCTTGATATATATATATATATATATATATATATATATTTGCCATGTTTATTGAATCTTTTGTTAATGCTGTTAGACAGTTCTGTCACTTAATTTGTATTTAACCATGGCTACCCCCTGCACAGTCAGCCAGTTAAATACCATACATGATACACGCTTTGGACAAACAAAAACTACGAAATTATGGAGGGCAATGATTGCATACATTCTGAGGAGACACGGCACATAAAAAGATGTCGGAAACATGCATATAAAAGATTTTGATTTACCTGTCTACCAAATATTACGGAAAACATACCTATTTGACTAGAAAATCCGTATGTCAAACGATATTTTTTCTTAATTTCATAAGATCCTCAAATAATCGACTTTAATTTTACAATCTATAACATATAGTACACATGTATTGCTTGCAAATATTTGGCGTATAGAAGAAGAAATATCTTACGGTTATTATTTAAATAACTTTATTAAACTCAACAGACAGGACTGTTTAAGAATTTTAACTGATCAACATCATACTAATATTCAGGAAATATTTCTGGAGGGAAATGCCATCTTTCAGGATAATAATGAATTCATTAATACTGTTAAAGTTAAGGAAGATTCTAGTGATGTAGAACATCTTATCTGGCCACTAATATGCCCAGATCAACATTGAGCATTTATGGTTCATTTTAGAAAAACAATTCGGAGTCGATATCTTCCACTATCGTCATTGAAATAATTGAAGACTGAGTTAGCTGAAGAATGCATAAACATTTACTTTGGAAAAAATTCGAACTTTTAACGAGTTGATTCCACGTAGAATTCAAGTTGTAATTATTGCCAAAGGCGGTCCTACCAGGTATTAAAATAAATATGCTTGAAAATTCAAGGCATTTCCATTACTTTGTTCACCCTTGTGTGTGTGTGTGTGTGTGTGTGTGTGTGTGTGTGTGTGTGTGTGTGTGTGTGAAAGAAAGTTAGAGAGAGACAGAGAGAAACAGAAAGAGAGAGAGAAAGAGAGTGAGTAGTTAGGATAAGTAAGCGCGTGTTGAAAGGAAATGCACTTGTTCAACAGATCTCCTCAAAATGGCCTCAAAATAAAAATGATGATTGACAACGGCGCTAGGTTTGTTACTCTTGTACTGAAAACCCAGTGAGGTTAAGACAAGTAAAAATAGTCATAAAAAGAAAGTTGAGTCGGACAGACGTAAGGTGGGGCTAGACATGGAGGCTAATTTTGTCTCTTTCCCACTTAATAAAAGAAAATTAAGCTTGAAATATAAGTCACAAATTGTTTTTTTAAGCAAAGCCACCGACGCAAAGGGAGCAGCGGACGCAGAGCCTAATAACGTGAGAAACAGGTGAAAAGAACCGACAAGCAGAAATACGACAATGAAAAGGCAAGGATCTTTGCACAGAGGTATTAGGGGCATGCTTTATTTATGAAAAAGAATTTTGTTTGACAAATTATCAAGTTCTTCTTCTATGTGCTGTGTGCCTTCAGGACGTAGGCGATCATGGCCCTCTACTTCTTCCTATCACTTATTACACTTAATGATCCTTCTCCTGTTATTCCACTCAATCCCCGCTCCACCATCTATCTGCTCAAGTCCATCAGGTATGTCATGCTTTGCTTTTCTCTTGTCCCACTTTTCCTATATGCGTCCTGTGAGCATAATGTTCTCCAAGCCCTCCTTCCTCAGAACATGTTCCAAAAACTTAAGTTGTCTTTTCCTAGTGTTAGTTTGTTTTTGGGTTTTTTATGAAATCTGAAAATTAGTTCTTAGATAAAGAGAGAGAGAGAGATATAGTTATTAACAAAGTAGATAGTTGATTTTCTAAGCGCCACTAGATGTGGCACAAGGCCGAAAGTATGGGGCACCCAGTGAGGACCGAACTCACGAATCAGTTATAACTGGTTCTAGCGAGACAAGCTTGCTAACCATTACAATACGCCGAGGTGCGCATAGATAGATAGATAGATAGATAGATAGATAGATAGATAGATAGATAGATAGATAGATATCAAAGCTCTATTCTAAGTCCTACGCTTTTTTTTGATCGTCTTCAATAATCTTCCTGGTGTAATCCGTTCCCAAATAGGCATCTATGCAGATGGCACCACCATTTACTCCCGTTTCAATAAGAAATCTGCCAAGACTGATATAGTAAAGCTCACTGCTGCTCTTCACGAGGTCCTCCAATCTGTGTTGGAATGGGGTAGGAAATGGCTCGTAAACTTTAATGCTTTCAAAACGAAACTGCTCTTCTTTAATTAACATGGAGAAACTTTCCAGCCTTTCGTGGATGACGCTAGTCTCCTAGAACGTAACACACTGCTTCTCACTCTCTCAACTGACCTCAAGTAAAACAACTACATCGAATTTATAACTGCATCTACTGCTAGGAAGGTTGAGTCACTCTGTCGGGCCAGAAAGTTTTTATCGCTGTCTTGCCCATTTATAAATCTATCATTCGTTCGTACATCGAATACTGTTGACCAATCTGGTCGGGTGCTCCTGCTATTCATGTTGAGGTTCTAGACAAACTCCAAAGGTGGTTCTGCAACGTAATTGATCCTGAGTCACCTTGTGTCATTTTCACAACGACGGGATTTGTTTTCCCTCTGTCTTTTCTACAAATATTTTCACGGCTTCTGCTCTGACGAGCCTCTTACCCTAATGCCTCGACCACATGGATTTACTCGGTCTACTAGATTGGCATCCACCTTTCACACTCAAAATAGTCAAATGTAACCGTCACTTCTCACACTTCTCGTCTGTAGAATTCCCATCCTTATACTTGTTTCCAAAAGTTTAAATTCAACGACAGTTTCTATCTTTTATCGCTATAAATCCCATCCACCGTCCTAAACCTCATTTATCTACCTAAATCCCATCTACTTCTCATCCTTTCTTCGGCATCCCCTGTATCTCGTTTTTTTCTCTCGATGTAACTCCTTGCGCTCCAGTGGTACTTTTGAAATGTGGGGTGAAATGATTATAAAAAAATAGACAGAGATTATGAATTTAAAAATTGTTTTTTTTTTAATCTTCTATCGGATCAGCTGCTTTCTTATATTCCTATTATTCTTATATTGAACTTACCCCCTTTATCCAAGTTGTAACTATAATGGATAGGAAGTTGTGGAGAGTTATGATCCTCGACGTCCTGAAGCGATGGGGTGCATAAACATGTATCACAACAATGATAGAATAGGAAGTTGCGGAGAGCTATAATCTTCCACGTTCTCAAACAACACAGCGTATAAAAAAGATTTACTAAGTTTATTTTAGTTTGACGTAGAGATAGGGATTGAACTCACGATAGTTTGCTTGATTTGTTATTCACTCCAATGAAGATGCTCGGCGCACAGCTGTTGAGGTAACAAAATGTGTATTCCTACTAGCGCCAAAGTATTATAGTCTTATTCTTAAAACCAGGCCCTGTTTGCTTAATGTCTGATGAATATGGTGGATGGGGTGACACATCCCAGCCAAGAAGAAAACATTTTTTCGGGTCGTTATAAAGACTTGAGGCTTAGCATCATCCTGATTGAAAACTACACCTTTTCTGTTCGCCAATACTTCGGGTTTTTCTTGAATTGCAGCCTTTAATTCAACTGACTGATTCCTTGACAGTCATAGTACAGGATTCCTTTAATTCAATTGACTGGTTCCTTGGCAGTCATAGTACAGGATTCCTTTAATTCACTTGACTGGTTCCTTGGCAGTCATAGTACAGGATTCCTTTAATTCAATTGACTGGTTCCTTGGCAGTCATAGTATAGGATTCCTTTAATTCACTTGACTGGTTCCTTGGCAGTCATAGTACAGGATTCCTTTAATTCAGCTGACTGGTTCCTTGGCAGTCATAGTACAGGATTCCTTTAATTCAATTGACTGGTTCCTTGGCAGTCATAGTACAGGATTCCTTTAATTCAATTGACTGGTTCCTTGGCAGTCATAGTACAGGATTCCTTTAATTCACTTGACTGGTTCCTTGGCAGTCATAGTACAGGATTCCTTTAATTCAATTGACTGGTTCCTTGGCAGTCATAGTACAGGATTCCTTTAATTCAATTGACTGGTTCCTTGGCAGTCTTAGTTCAGGATTACTTACCAATCTCACCAGATGCCCATCATGACTTTCTTAGGGTGAAGACCGTTTCGTTTTTTGGGGTTGCTAGAACTGTGCCTTAGAGTGTAGTGAATATCGACTCAGAACGACAAATCGGGAAGCCGAGCTCGAATTCCACTTGAATTCGTTGCATTCACTTACGCACAAATACTCTTGAAAAAGTTATTAATCCGTCTCTTCCATTCAGTTATGGATGAAATAATAGGACAGATTGGGTTCCATAGCCTTGGCTGGCAACCAGTCTACCACAGAAAACAATGACAACCTACTGCGGGATAATCTTCTCCCCAGTCAGTCATGTCTCTTCCGAGATATGATCGCCAAAAGCGTTTATCACTTAACCTAGTTTCTTTTTCGCTATACATTGTTGTAAACAATCAATTTCTCATCATTAAAATTTATTTACAAAAAAGTGCATTTTTATTGCGTTTAGAAAAGCATACATAAAAATGCAATCCAAACATTTTTCCTTCAGATCATGTGGTACCCAAACATAGTAGCGATATAAATTCCCATGCTTTAAAGGTTCATGGATAGTGGATTTTGATAGATTTCACGTTTCTGTCATTTCCCATGTTGTGCAATGTAATGTCTTGATTTGTTTTTCATATATAGTTAAAGAGGTCTCATTAAACGTCCTTCATCAATAAGGCTACAATTGCCGACTCTAAACTTAGTGAACCACTTTCGTACAGTTATGCCAGCTAATGCACCTTCACTGTAAACAGCACATATCGTTTTGTTGCTTGCTATGAATTTTGCCTTTACGGTAAAATAAGTATCAAGTGTATAAAATGTACCTTATAATCTTTCATTTCATATGGATACAAAATTGACACGAATTATGTAATTATAACCTTTCTTTCTCAAAAGATAGTTTGAAGTGTGCTCCAATAGAAAATGTAAGCATATATCTGTTAATAAATTTGACTTGTTATAACGTGTCGAAGCATGAACGACTAAAAATTGGCATGAAATTTCTGCACACAAGATTATGACTATAGTTTCTCATTTTAAAAAGTCATGCAAGCACAATAATATCTTTGCTACACCCTATCACATTTATTCAACAGCAGAAACTCCTTTTCAGTTTTGAAACATGCGCCAAAAGAATGAAGTTATGGGTATGCGTGCTGTGAATCCGAAGAGGTTAGCTCGCTCTTACTTCGGGTCGAGTTCGAGATAGGACGCTAAAATCAGCGCTGTTTTAGTAGACATAAATGGCTTAGAAACACTATGCATTCTTTAATTCATCAACCTTTTCTTCGTCCTTTTTACAGCACCATTCGTAAGAACATTCATGGAATTTGTACTTTCTTTCAGGAAAATTCCTTGAAATTTTCTTTACACTATAATTGTTCCAGATAGAATATTTCCGTATCGTTTTGTTTCACTCATTTGTTTCTTTATTTTGAATTGGAGTAGATAGACTAAACTATCGCCCGGTTCACACTCCACCCTCATCTATTGAACAGGTGAAGAGGTTCATCCCTTGTTCCCTGTTTAGGATGTGGTTTCCGGTTTTCTCTTTTCCAATCTTTTCACTCTTATGTAGCCCCCTGCACATCAGTGGCATTACCGCCTTGCTCGGGGTGATATGATTAAAAAAAAAAACCCAAAAAAAACTGAGCTCTTTTAGTTTTTGTTCAGCACACGACAGCTTCTCAACTTCAAACTTGTGATCACCAGTATATATTTCTATCACAAGAAAATATCCCTCTTCAACAAAAGATTTAATGCTATTACAAGCTGATGGCTTCTAGCAAACTAATGCTGTTACAGTTATATTTCATTTTATTATTCTAATTTTGCTTATATTCTTTAAAATTGTTTAAATAAAAATATATTTATCCCTTAGAAACTATCTGCGCAAATACACTTGGGTGGACTGAAAATGTCACAGACTGACTATGACTGAGTGATTCTAAAGCTATGAAAAAATCTCATGCACTCACAATAATATCAACACTTACAACCTATAATATAAATATATATCTTTACCAACACAGGAAAATGCTGCCCTTTAATAAAAGATTTATTCCTTTGCAACATGATGACGTCAGTAACAAACTCGTAAGATAATTTTGTTACAGTTTTATTTAATTTTTATAAATCTTGTTCTCATTTTGCCTGTATTTTAATTTTGAGAGGCCCTATTAACACGATAACCGATCTCTGTTTCTAATGACAAGATGTGACAAGACGTGTTTTATTTCCCCTCTCTATTGACAAGATGTGTTTTCTTCCTCTCTGGGTGATTTTTTTTCTTTTCAAACCACGTGTCACAACGTATATAACAGAAAAATGCAATTACACAGTCTCTTGCTCAAAAGAGTTTTAAAAATTTCACGCGACATCATAAACAACACCAGTAAAACTTATCACTTATATATATATATATATATATATATATATATATATATATATATATATATCCAACATAAAAATTTATCCCAATTTAACAGACGAATGTAATATCTTCTGTTCTAATTGTTTCTTTTTTCGCACTTCCTGTTTTTGGAACTCCCTTTTATTTGCTTGCTTTTTTTTTTTTATAGCTACAATCTTTAAAAATTTAAATGCAACGTCAGATCCACTATCTCCTTGATTGCCATCCTTCTTATCCTTTCTTCGACATCCCCTCTAACTTGTTTTCCTCTCACTGTAATCCCATACGCACCAGTTACAGTGTTGCCTAGCTTGGGTGAAATGATTATAAAAACATCTATCTATCTATCTATCTATCTATCTATCTATCTATCTATCTATCTATCTATCTATCTATCTATCTATGCCTGTCTGTTCATATCTATCTATCTATCTATCTATCTATCTATCTATGTTTGCATTTACCTACATGATGCTATAGTAATAAAACGTGTTTCGTTTCCCCGAACCAACGCATATAACAGAAAAATGCCACTACAAAATCTCCTGTTCAAAAGAATTTTAAAAATCTCACGCGACAACATAAATATCCTCAGTAAAACTTATCACTTAAATATATATCTCCATCCAACACAAAAATATCTCAGTTTAACAAACAAATCAACGCCGCTGCAAACTGATGCCCTCCACCCCCATATCAAACTTGACAACACAATGCCGTTAAAAACTTCATTTTATTATCATGTTCTCATTTTGCTTCTATTATTCTTTCGGGAGGGTGTCGCAATAGCAGAACCGTATTTTAGCGTCAGATTGAATTTAGCCCGCATGCCTAAACATTTTAGTCATGTGAAGATTCAAGAGAGACTGTCTGTATCGTCTAACAAGAGTTTTTATTTATTTATTCATTGAGGGGCCAAAGTTATAAGTTGTATCTTTTCAGATATAACTAATATTAATTTGATTTGCAAATGTGGGAAGTATCAGGCTTTATATAAAATTCAATCCGACGCTAAATAGAAATTTGCCGTCTTAACATGAAGAACCATCCACTGACGAAACGTTGCTAAACTCTCATGACCCTCTCGTTGTTTCCATGAAAAATGTTCAGGCAAGTTTCTTTTTTTTTTTTTTTTTTTTATCAAGTTCACACCAAGCAAGGAAGTAAAGCCACAAGGGTTTACTGGGTGCGGAAGAATTAGAAAAGCATTACTGAAGAGCAATTACAGAAGAAGAGTAATCAGGGGGATAGCGATTGGCATTGCATTTAAACTTTTGAAGCCAGCTGGAAAACATGGAGCTGGAAGAGAGTTCCACAAACAAGTAGTGCAAGGAAAAGAGACTTTTAGCATAGAAATTACGGTTACATATAACCAGCTGTATATCGATGAGACCTCGGCGCCATTTTAGTACTGCGCAGTACTAATTTCTGAGAGACACTTCCTCCATACAAATGGAATACGAAAAGAATAAGGAAGATTCGACTCCGTGTACATGGCATGGTGTGTCCTAGCTGTAAAGATCTGAACTGGTGGAACTAATGAATGTAAGTCTCCCATTCGTATACGTTATAGTATTGCTGCCACATATGGTTCGATGCTCCTGTTATATATATAGAGAGAGAGATCCTTGATAAAATCCAAGGAAGAATCAGCAATATTATTGGTCCTGATCTTGTCACTTTGCTTCAGTCACTTTCCCACCACTGTAAAGTTGCCTCCACGTGCCTTTTCTATAAATGCTTTCATAGTAATTTTTCGGACGGGTTCTTCGCTATCGTACATAGACTTCATAGCTAGGACACGTCATGCCACGTACACAGAGACGAATCATCCTCATTGCCTTTGTCTTCCGTTGGTAAGGAAGAAGTGCATTATCTGAGCAGACACTCGAGAGGATGCTTTCTTAACCCTCTAGGGCCATTCGTATCATATTTGATACAGTATTTCCCTATAAGGAAACATTTGGTATTTCCCTATAAGGAAACATTTGGTATTCATTGACTGAGCAGTCAGTACTGCTTTCATTTGAAATTTATAAAATATTTCTCTTAAAAGATTTTTCAGGAAAATATTTCTTTCAAGGCTTGTTTTCATACTGTATCAAATATGATACGAATGGCCCTAGAGGGTTAATCCTTTTAGTCGTAACTTTTCAAGTCCAGGGCCAACTCTTCTTTATCTTCATAATATGCACTTTCTCCCTTTACGACCTTATAACAACCTCTACTTTGAA
>JBBBDQ010001893.1:10000-40000 GCA_037127315.1 Ascarosepion bandense | reverse complement strand
TATGTGTGTGTGTGTGTGTGTGTGTGTGTGTGTCTATAGGCTTCTCTGCAGATGATTATATATATATATCTATATATATATAATCACCTGCAGGCAAGCTTGGTTCGCTGTATCACATCTCTTCAGTGCAGCTATATTATCCGTTTAGCTTCAAGCCGGGATCGAAATCAAACTCATTTGTCATCTAACCACTGCGCTATCTGCGTAACGACAGAGAAAGTCAGCTTTTACAGCAGGTTATTCACAGGATGTAAACAAACCCCGATGACTGAGAGCGTTTGATTTAATAGCCGAAACCAACTACGTTCAATTTAGTAATCAAAGAACGTAGCATAAAACCACAAGTAGTCACAGTTTACACGAAACCTACCTCTCTCTAAAGTGCTCTCTCGGCTATATATATATATATATATATATATATATATATATATATATATATATATATCACGTGCTTACGCTGTTCTGGAAAGATAATTATCGATATTTTCTCCTGTAATCAAAAGTTATTTCGTTTTGAAGTGTTGCTGTTTGCTCATTTTATTTTTCCCACCTTATTTTGAGTATATTGGCTTGTGACTGATAAACACACCCGTTATATATACAGCCATCTAAAGGATTAGTGACGCATGGTCTAAAACTCGCATGTAATATGAAACTGCTAGTCATATTGCAGTGTTGATTCATACGTCCCCATTCTATATGATCCTCAAAAGTAAACTGGGTAAATATTAGAGATAATTGAAAGAATTTGAGTAGGAAAAAACTACGACGCCTTCCTTGGTAAATTCTATTTTAATATCAAGGAACTGATTAGAAAACTGGAATGAATTATTATAAAATAAATAGAAATAATATGTCTGTATTATTCAGTAAATCATGTTTCACTACACACACACACACACACACACACACATATATATATATATATATATATATATATATATATATATATATAACCGTACTGATGAGCTGTGATACAGTGAAACAGATCTGTCTGCGGATGGCTATTTTCGCTCTCACACCCTGATTGAGCACTCTGAAAGAATGGTCGACTTTGAAAAACAGTAGCTACTCTGGCATCTACGCATCATTCATTCAGCAATGAATTTGAACACTCTCAGCTATTGAGCGTGTATAATGAAAATATACACGCTAAAAAGTCTGCCCTCTGCTACCGAGCGCCCGTAGCTCAGAGGTAGAATCGCCGATTGACACCAATTCGGTTGGGTTTCAATCCTGGGTAAAAAGCAATTAGCTGTCTAACCGTACTGATGAGCTGTCTGCGGATGACTATATATATATAAAATTTTTAAGAGGATGAAACTTAAGTAGCACTGCGTTTATTTTTTTTGTTGATTGTAAGAGAAGGGCAGAATAAAAAAAATAAACGCAGTGCTACTTAAGTTTCATCCTCTTAAAAATTTTCTTTTTCAACCGGAAGTGAATCTCATCCAAATTGCATGTTAGAAATTGACAGATTTTACTGTCTAGACACCTTATCATAATTTCGATTCTCTTATTTAATAGTGAATGCGTATATGAAAATATCATTTGGAAAAAAAAGTTTCTATATTTAAGGCCGACACCACGAATTTTAGGACTAACATTGAATCTGACCTAACGATCATTCTATTCGAGAGTGTTGCGATTGTATTTTTTGTAATTCTATTCATTGTATGTTCAATCTCATACTGACCACTTTTTATTAACAGCTTCACTCTAAATGAATCCGACCAACTACAATTGTTTTTCGAGGTATATGATGGTTGAACATATTCCTTCAAGACACAGATGATCATAGTCCTCCATAGCTTTCTTCATTTTGTTACCTTTGATACTTGCCATTTACACCATTTTCTGTGTTCACAGAATTTATTCTTTCCTCTGTTTGCTCAAATTTGAAATAAGTTACATACTACTCTCCTCTGCTTCTTTGTCTTTGAAGTGTCTTGTTTGTGTTTAATTTTCCAGGTCTTCTTTCTTCATTACATATCACTAAAATTCCAGTTGCATTTTTCTAAAAGTTTGCAGCAGTTTTTTGAGTTTTTTTTTTTTGGTGGCGGAGAGGTCTTTTGTTTTGTTTTTACAGCAAGGTTCACACTGTTATGTTAGCAAGCAGTCTGTATATATAGGAGAGGAAGTAACGATTTTGTAGTCATAGGACAGTGGCTTGCAGGAAGAAGCTATTCAAATAAAATTTACTTCTCATCGATGGAATATTGATGGAATGTTGGTCGTTTGCTACAACATAAACGGCATTGCGAGTACAATCCGTGAAAGTTAGACCTGGTGGAACCAAAGAATGCAGTACGGCTAAGTATTTTACGTGGAAATAGCGATGGAGCAGAGAGAAGCTCGCCTCATCCCGCCCGTTTGTGTGTGAGATAGATAGATAGATAGATAGATAGATAGATAGATAGAGAGAGAGAGAGAGAGAGAGAGAGAGAGAGAGAGAGAGAGAGAGAGAGAGAGAGAGAAAGAGAGAGAGAGAGAGAGATAGAGAGAGAAAGAGAGAGATAGATAGAGAGAAATTGGTTGGTTGAAAATAATTCTAAGATTGTAGTGATCATAGAAACACCTTCTTTGGAGTCGGTTCCCATGTGGTTCCTTCTCTCCTGAAACCTACCCCGCTGCTCAAATATTCTTTCTGCGATACTCTCCATATTCGTCGGCAGAACCGCATCTCTGCTGTTTCATGTCTCTTTTTCATAGGTCCAACATTCACTGACATGTTAGGAGATTAGATATTGCATAGCAAACCGGATTTTTTTAAAGGACTTACAAACAGGAAGAAAAGCAATAAAATAAACAGTACACAGTCACATGTGCTTTCCTTAGACCGGCCAATTAGAGCATGGAAATGATCGAGAAAGATATCTTACTGAAATCAATCCTCTGGTTTTTCTTGTGATTGTGTTACTAAGTCGTAACTCTTCTTGCTTCTGCAAATTTAGAGACGGGTCACATATAACAGCGAAGATGACAGGCGCTTTGTACCCATTCATTTAAGCTTCACCCAAAGCAAGGCAGGAATTCTACTGGTACACAGGGGGTTACAGGGAGAGAAATACTGGATACAGGGGTTATTGAGGAAAAGATAAAAGATGAACGGGAATCAAGAAGATGTAAGATAGCAATTGACGTTGCATTTACATTTTTGGCACTTGTAGCGAACAGGGAAGCAAGTAAACAGAAGGGATTTCCACAGACAGGAAGTGCGATAAAAGAAACTATTAGAGTAGAAATGGCGGTTAAATTTAACTATTTCAACGTTAAAAGAGTGGGACCTAGTTGCCAATCTAGCACGCTTTACTTCATATTTACCTGCCACCTATGGCAGAGATATGAGACCAGAATATGACAAGTTTAGACATACGCTAACCAGTTCTGACATGCTAAGACAAGCTTTGTACCCAGTTCCCGAGTATGGGGTGTAGCTGGATTATATTTGACCAGTTGCCTGGGCATCCGCGCTCGGGCTCCCCACTTAAAAACCAACTGGAGGATTAGGGTATATACTTTTAGCTTTATGTTGTCGGAGTACCAGGAGAAAAACTCGTTAAAGCAGTTGCAATAGTTAAAAATATTTGTGGAAAAGATAGAAAGAAGCCATGAAAAGGACGGGTCAGTAACGTTATATTTTTTTCATAAGAGGAGTTAATCATTATTCATCGATATTTCTGAGATACGGCATTGTAATTGTTTACTCTATTTACATAGAATAAACAATTTCAAAATTAAAGTTGGCTGGAAAGCATAGAGCCAGAAGGGAGTTTCACAAGCAAGAAGAGCGAGAAACGAAATTTAGCATAGAACTTACATACAGCTACAACACTACCTTTATATCTATCTATCTATCTATCTATCTATCTATCTATCTATCTATCTATTAACCGGTATCATTTCATGCATTAAAGCCTCTAGGAAACAAGGGGCTACAGAGTGTGGAAAAATTAGGAACAGAAATATTAATAATGAGCGGGAAAAGGAAAGAGTAATCAGAAAAGTTGTTGATAGAGATTTTTGGACAATATTTATAGATTACAATTTACTCTACCCACAGCATTTGTCAAAATCGAAAAATATTTATTACCTTGTAATAGAATTTTGTAATCATAATATATTTGCAGTCTCAAACCAACCGCTGCATTCATGAAGGGTTATCAATTTTGAATCTATGTTTACGTCATTGGTAATTGCGCCGTATTATCAATGAGGAAAAAAGAAAATAGTATTGCGCAGTTATCAATAACGTAAGCTTAGTCTCAAATGTGACAATTGTAAATAAAATTAACAAATTACACCGATCGACTTATTGCCATACTTATATAATAAAGAAGATCCCCCGTCTAAAATTTATATCCCAAAGTGGATAATTTTTCAAAAATTTATATATCATGATTCTGGATGTGCTTTGTAGTGCAGTGGATATCGGCTCGGAATGAGAATTCGGAGAGCCGATTTCGAATTCCAATCAAATTTGGTGCATTTACTTATACGCAAATACCCTTAGCAAAGGTGCTAATCCGTCGCTTCTTCCTTCAGCTATAGGATAAATAACAGAACAGGTTGAGTTCTTTAGCCTTGGTTAGCAGCCAATCTACCGCAGAAAGTAATAGAACCCACTGAGGGAAAATCTTTTCAGTCAGTTACTTCTCTTTCGAGACATGATCGACCACGCGTGTATCACGTATGGCAGTTAACTGATTGATATCATTAAGAGAACAGCCTTTTAAAAATTTATATCATGAACAGAACCCCCTCCCTAAAATTTATATCATGAGCAGGACCCACTTTCTAAAACATATATTTTGAAGAAAGACCCCTTCTTAAAAAAGATAAAAAAGTATCACTATTTTTCAAGTTTGACAAATGTCGTGGGGAGAGAACTCTTTAATGAACGCTAACTTTTATTTTAATCGGTATCACCCTATAGAAAGTAGTAAATCTACTAAGGCATAAAGTGTTACAGGGTGTGGAAGAATTAGGAACAGAAATATTAATATTGAGCGAGAAGAGGAAAGAATTATGTGGAGAAAAGTAGATAGCGATTGACATTTCATTAAAATTTTTTAGATTAACTAGCAGTATAGCCCGGCGTTGCTCGGATGTAATGAAAGCATTAAAACTAATCCATGGTCCTGGAGCTCAGACTCTTTAGACGTTGGCATGAAAGACTAAAAAGCAATAGTTGTTTCCAGTTAAAGCGAAACCGTAGACTGAAAGAAAAATGAATGGATGTAAGTCAAATTTTCATTTCCTGCTATCGATATCAAATAAGTTTTTTTCGTCGTAAACTGAATTTTGAAGGCTGAATAAATCCTGTAAGTAAATGGTATCATGGCTAAGACTAAGAACTACAATCATACCTACTTAGAGCCAAACCCGATGCAAAAACTAAAATAAAAAGGCTGAAAAAAATAGACATACAGACAGATAAACAGACACACACTCAAACATCATGCTTTTATATATATATATATATATATATATTATCGATTTTCTGCGCTAATGTAAGAACTGCAACCTTGAAACTTCTGAATATCGTTTCTTATGTCTTTGTCTATGAGTGTATCAAATTTGATTAAAATTGGACCCCTTCTTCTCTAACCCGATTTTTTCGATTATCGATTCTCGATATTTATCGGGAGTACCTCGACACAAAACTTAGCTAAGAACACTCGCAGACGCTTATAGTACAACTGTGTAAATGTTCAAGAAAATCGGTTCAGCCGTTTCGGAGTCTATAGGTAACGGACACACACACACACAGACAAAGTTCCATTTATAAATAAGTTTAGATTATTAAAGTTGGCAAGAAAGCAAGAAACAGGAATAGAGTTCCACATAGAAGAAAGGCAAGAAAATAAACAGTTATAATAAGATGATCGCCCAAACGTGTATCACGTATGGCACTTAACTGACTGACTCCAATTGAAAAAAAAAAAAGAAAATTGAAAAGATTGGAAAAGAGAAAGCCGGAAACCACATCCTAAACAGGGAACAAGGGATGAGCCTCTACACCTGTACAATAGACGTGGGTGGAGTGTGAACCGGGCGACTTCACTTTCCATGCCAATACCCGCTTATTCTACCCGCTTATGAATATTACTTTTCTTTACACATTACTTTATAAAAACAATTAGGAAAAGAATAATAGGATCTCTTTTCTATAATATTTGTACCTTTACATGTTTTCCTTTTGAATACTGGTAACATTAAGTAAAGCTACCCTTACTCATTTATATAATAAGGGAGTTTAAATAATCGAGAGGTCGGAATATTTCTCAGCATTCAATTCACTTAATTAAAGTGGGTTTGAAAAGATATTTAAAGGGTCAAAAGTTGCAAAATTAATAAAAGAGATGATCTTAACGAGCTTGGGGCTCAAAGAATTTCCTCAAAAATTTAATACGTTACCCCACTGTTTATTAGAAATCTAAAAGAGTGAATTCAGTACAAATTTGGGAATTTTTTTTAAAAAAACGTTTTCATTTGATGCTGATATAAATCAAGCTGAAATTAAAATCCCTATCAATTCGGTTATTTAAAAT
Organism: Ascarosepion bandense; assembly: GCA_037127315.1. Taxonomy (NCBI): domain Eukaryota; kingdom Metazoa; phylum Mollusca; class Cephalopoda; order Sepiida; family Sepiidae; genus Ascarosepion; species Ascarosepion bandense. The sequence continues at coordinate 33,446 of JBBBDQ010001893.1, read as the reverse complement.
GTTTCATGCCTTTGCCAAGTGCATAAATACAAAACTGAATGCACTGGACTAGCGTTGAATTTGAACTCGGGGATTTCAATTTCCGCTCTGATATATGCGCCTCTTAATATCAAATTTCCTTCTACGCATGACTGTAAAAATAATAGCATCATTTAATAATTGAACCCATGTATATTTTTTTCTTTTGATTATTGGGAATTTTTAATAAAGATAAGTTTCACACTCCACCCACATCTATTGAACAGGTGAAGAGGCTCATCCCTTGTTTCCTGTTTAGGATGCGGTTTCCTGTTTTCCCTTTTCAAGTCTTTTCACTCTTTTATTTTTATTTTTATTTTTATTTTTTCCAATTGCAGTAGATAGACTAAACTATCGCCCGGTTCACACTCCACCCACATCTATTGAACAGGTGAAGAGGCTCATCCCTTGTTTCCTGTTTATGATGTGGTTTCCGGCTTTCTCTTTTCCATTTTTTTACCCTTACGTAGCCCCCAGCGCATCAGTGGCGTTATCGCCTTGCTTGGGGTGATATGATTAAAACAAAAAAATGTGTCCTGACTATAAGTTTGGGTCGTATTTTAATAACGTAAGGTGTCATCAAATGAACTGTTCAAAGCAATCACAAACTAAAAATTACTATATTTTAGCAGATAAAATCAGCTATAGGTGGAAATTTAAGAACACGTAAGACAAAACCCGAAACGACAAATGATCTCCGCAATGGTGTGAAATTAGACATACGAATAAATAAAGAAAAACTTCGATGTGAAAATCGGTTACCATTCAACCGATTAAATGGAGACCTAACCTTGTTTCAAAGGCTTAATTGAATTACTCAAATGGCTCTAATCACCGTGTTAATAAATAATTTTCCCTGAATATTAATAAATAATAATAAATTTATTAACAAGTAATTTACATAAATATTCTACACCTGAAGAAGGTTGTAGAATACGTAGGTCATGGTGTTTTGAAGTCAATACCAAGATTTATAAAAGCATAATGTTTATCATGTATTTTTACACTTTTAAATGCCAGAGGTTTCAGTAGAAATATACATTCATTAAAGTCCATCGAGACAGAACATTATTGTAAAAGTTTGAAGCAATTTTAATAAGTTGTTGCAGTAGTATAACTTTGGCAAACATTCACCCTAGTGCCCATAATAAGAAAGAGTATAAAAGGGACAGTTTATCCTATGACACCGCTTTTTAAACTACCTTCATTCTTTGACAATGTTTATTGCTTTAAAAGAGGTGATTATAATTGGAATAAAACCTAAATATATGAAAGTGACTTTATTTTTTTATTTTTTTTTTTTTAATCATTTCACCCCGAGCAAGGCAGAAACGCCACTGATGTGCAAGGGGTTACATAAATGTAAAAAGATTAATTAGAAAAGAGTGAGGAGTACAAGCTAGTTAGAAAGGAACAATAGAAAGCTGAGAAAGCAGGTGCGATGACAGATACATAGGTGGAGAGAAATTGAAGGTTATACAGGGGAGGGGAGAGAGCTAGAGGCCAGTGGTTAGTAGATGAGTATTAACTTTGCATTTAAATTTCTGGAGGTTGTAGCCGTCAGGAAAGCAAGAATACGGGAGTGAGTTCCACAGGCGGGAAGTGCGAGAGAGGAGGCTGCAGGGGTAGAATTGTCGTCTGCATTTGGCTAACCTGACTGTGAATGGGTGGGACACAGTTGCCAGACTGGTTGCACGGGTAAACAACTGTTGAGGAGGCATCAGTGACTTAAGCTCATCCGAGCAGAAGCCATGAAAGTATTTATAGAAGAGACAGAGGGTGGCCACATTTCGACGATGGGAAAGTGGCTGCAGTCGAGTCGCCAGATCAGTACCTATCACATTACAAACTCTCCTTTGGAGCTTGTCAAGAACACTGAGGAGAACGGCAGGGGCACCTGACCATAAATGGCAGCAGTACTCCATGCACGGTTGTTTTTGAGAATCGACAATAAAAATAAACTATTTATTCATTATATTATTTATTAGTATTTATTGGCAAAACACCAACTAATTGTCAATTGCTTCAAACTTTCTAAAATGGTAAATAATAAGGATTTCTTTATAGTTGGTTCACATATTTTATCAATTTATGTTTATAAATTTATGTCTATGGCTATTTCGTGTTGAATACACCGGTCCCCGTCCGATCACCAAAATTAAGTAATATCGATCCTGGTCAGTATTTATGTGGGTGACCATTTGGGAATACCAGGTACTATAAACGTAAGGATCAAGAATGACCCACCGGTCCTCCAGGGTTGGGTGCAGGGCAACAATCTTGCCTCGTAAAAAGACAGTTTGTCACAGAAACAGTAACAAAAAGTTGCTGCTCTATGCACCATTGGGTGTGATGGGTAAATGATGATGTTTATAAACATTCTGGTTGCTGCCCTATGCACCATTGGGTGTGATGGGTAAATGATGATGTTAATAAACATTCTGCTGCTGCCCTATGCACCATTGGGTGTGATGGGTAAATGATGATGTTTATAAACATTCTGGTTGCTGCCCTATGCACCATTGTGTGATGGGTAAATGATGATGATTATAAACATTCTGGTTGCTGCCCTAGTGCACCATTAAAAGATGGGTAAATGATGATGTTTATGTCATCTGGTTGCTGCCCTATGCACCATTGGGTGTGATGGGTAAATGATGATGTTTATAAACATTCTGGTTACTGCCCTATGCACCATTGGGTGTGATGGGTAAATGATGATGTTTATAAACATTTGACATTTTCAAGTTCTATGCACCATTGGGTGTGATGGGTAAATGATGATGTTTATAAACATTCTGGTTGCTGCCCTATGCACCATTGGGTGTGATGGGTAAATGATGATGATTATAAACATTCTGGTTGCTGCTCTGAGCACTCATTGGGTGTGATGGGTAAATGATGATGTTAATAAAACATTCTGGTTGCTGCCCTATGCACCATTGGGTGTGATGGGTAAATGATGATGTTAATAAACATTCTGGTTGTTGCCCTATGCAATTCATTGGGTGTGATGGGTAAATGATGATGTTTATAAACATTCTGGTTGCTGCCCTATGCACCATTGGGTGTGATGGGTAATGGATGATGCTAATAAACATTCTGGTTGCTGCCCTATGCACCATTGGGTGTGATGGGTAAATGATGATGTTAATAAACATTCTGGTTGTTGCCCTATGCACCATTGGGTGTGATGGGTAAATGATGATGTTTATAAACATTCTGGTTGCTGCCCTATGCACCATTGGGTGTGATGGGTAAATGATGATGATTATAAACATTCTGGTTGCTGCCTCTATGCACCATTGGGTGATGGGTAAATGATGATGTTTATAAACATTTCTGGGTTGCTGCCCTATGCACCATTGGGTGTGATGGGTAAATGATGATGTTTATAAACATTCTGGTTACTGCCCTATGCACCATTGGGTGTGATGGGTAAATGATGATGTTTATAAACATTCTGGTTGCTGCCCTATGCACCATTGGGTGTGATGGGTAAATGATGATGTTTATAAACATTCTGGTTACTGCCCTATGCACCATTGGGTGTGATGGGTAAATGATGATGTTTATAAACATTCTGGTTACTGCCCTATGCACCATTGGGTGTGATGGGTAAATGATGATGTTTATAAACATTCTGGTTGCTGCCCGCACCATTGGGTGATGGGTAAATGATGATGTTTGCAAACATTCTGGTTGCTGCCCTATGCACCATTGGGTGATGGGTAAATGATGATGTTTATAAACATTCTTGAAAAGAAAAAAAACAGTGACAAACATTTACCAGTTGCTTAAAACATTTCACACTCCACCCACGTCTATTGAACAGGTTAAGAGGCTCATCCCTTGTTCCCTGTTTAGGATCTGGTTTCCGGCTCTCTCTTTTAAAATCTTCTCACTTTGTTTTTTTTCAGTTGGAGTAGATAGATCTATCTATCGACCGGTTCACACTCCACCCACATCTATTAAACAGGTTAAGAGGCTCATCCCTTGTTCCCTGTTTATGATGTGGTTTCCGGCTTTCTCTTTTCGAATCTTCTCACTTTGTTTTTCTTTTTTTCAATTGGAGTAGATCGATCTTTTCTCTTTTCCAATATTTTCACTATTACATAGCCCCCTGCACATCCGTGGCGTTACCGCCTTGCTCCGGGTGATACGATTAAAATAAGAATAAAAATAAAAAAAATGTTTATTTCTTTATAAATTGGTAAATGAAAAATATTGCATTAGTTTTACTTGTGTCGGTTTTAGATAGGTGCCTCCACGTAATTTCCGAAAAAACAGCATATGATGGTGTTAAAAAGGCTCTAACTTAATAAAACAATGTTTTACTATCAAAATATTTATGCTATTATTAACAGAAGGGACCAAATTTTGTTGTCATTATTTTGTAAACATTTTAATCCTTTCTAACACGTTCAAAATTTCAGTTAAAACTTCTTTTATTGCACAGAAGCACATTTATGACATTCTATTTTAACTCTCTGAATTGATAACTTCCGGTTCACCACAAAACAATTTAATTTTATTAATCTGGATCTGCGTTGTGGTGCAGTAGATATCGACTGGGCAGGAGAAATCGTGGAGCCGAGTTCGAATTCCAGTTGATTTCCTTGCATTAACTTACGTACAAATGCCCTTGGGGGAGGTATTAATCCGTCTCTTGCCTCCAGTTATGAATTAAATAACAGGACAGATTGGGTTCTATAGCCTGGTGCCGTAGCTAGCAACCAGTCTACCGCAGAAAGTAATGGCAACCTACTTCTACCCAGTTAGTCATGTCTTTTTCGAGACATGATCACCCAACCGTGTATCACGTATGGTACTTAACTACTTAACTAACTGAATTTAATAGTGTTTGATAAATGGCGTTTATTACTTTTTGTTGTAAATTCTCAAGAACAAAACATATATGTATTCATTTTCATCGCTTGTTTAGGCTTCATTTCATTTCTAATAATCAGTTTTTAAACCAATAAACTGCCGAAGTGTGAAGGTGTCATGGGGAAAAACCGTCCTTTTAACACTACATATTTTTACCCGTGTTTATCATCACTTTAATATAATATATTCCTATAATATATATAATTTATCTATATGTATCAATATAATATTGATCTAAACTTATTTATAAATGAAACTTTCTGTGTGTGTGTGTGTGTGTGTGTGTCTGTGTGTGTGTCTGTGTGTGTGTGTATCCGTTACCTATAGACTCCGAAACGGCTAAACCGATTTTCTTGAAAATTTGCACAGTTGTACTATAAGCGTCTGCTAGTGTTCTTAGCTAGGTCTGTGTCGAGGTACTCCCGATAAATCGAAACTCGATAATCGAAAAAATCGGGTTATAGAAGAAGTAGTCCGATTTTAATCAAATTTGATACACTCATAGACAAAGACATAAGAAACGATATTCAGAAGTTTCAAGGTTGCAGTTCTTACAATAGTGCAGAAAATCGATAATATATATATATATATATATATATATATATATATATATATAAGGCAAGATGTTTGTGTGTATGTCTGTTTATCTGCCTGTATGTCTCTATTTTTTTCAGCCCTTTTATTTTAGTTTTTGCTTCAAGTAGGCATAATTGTAGTTCTTAGTCTTAGCCATGATACCATTTTCTTAGAGGACTTATTTAGCCTTCAAAATTCAGTTTACGACGAAAACAACTTATTTGATATCGATACCAGGACATCAAAATTTGACTTACATCCATTCATTTTTCTTTCAGTCTACGGTTTCGTTTTAACTGGAAACAACTATTGTTTTTAGTCTTTCATGCCAACGTCTAAAGAGTCTGAGCTCCAGGACCATGGATTAGTTTTAAAGCTTACATTACACCCAAGCAACGCCGGGCTATACTGCTAGTATAACATAGTTATGTTCATATGTCCTAACCATAATATCCTGTTATTACTTTTAAATCTGAAAATCGTAATTAAATTAAATAGCATGAGTTCAAAAGAAATCAAATATTTGAAACTTCAAAATTGTTTCAGCCCTGTTTACATATTTTAGCAGATAAAATCGGCCATAGGTGGAAATTTAAGAACACGTAAGACAAAACCAGAAACGACAAATGATCTCCGAAATGGTGTGAAATTAGACATACGAATAAATAAAGAAAAACTTCGATGTGAAAATCGGTTACCACCCAGCCAGCAAGCCAGCAAGCCAGCCAGCCAGTCAACCGAATAAATGGAGCCCTGACACTAATTCAAATACTTAATTAAATTAATTGAATTTTTCTCAAAATTAACGGTTCCTAACATCGGATTTATAAATGAGTTCGAATTTTGAATGAGTTTATCTTTTGTTTCTTTTAAATCATATTTTTTTTCTAAAAGATATATCGATGCAAATTTTATAACGAATTATAAAAGCTGTTACAACACAGACCTTAATACTAATTTTAGTCAATATTTTTCAATGTTTGAGGTTCGCTGTCACATACTCTACACAAGCCTCGCAAAATATTTAAAGGACTCATGACGCTCTCATTAACGTAAGCAATTTAACAACACTTAAGTGTTGTCGAATATACAAAAAAAAACACTATCTTATCAGCAAAGCTTAACCACTCACAATGCTTTTCTCAGATTGTGTACCAAAACTGGTTAAAAAATTTACTGTACATACTCGTATATAAGCTTACTTCTTGTATTTGACTTCGGTTAATTTGCTTTTTACGTCTTATCAACCCTTTTACAGGTTATTTAAAGCTAGAAAATATTTTTAGATTATATGAAATTTTTGAAGATAATAATAATTTTTACTGATACAAGTTCTACTAATTAACCCATAGCTGGGAGTGAAAAGGTAATTCATAACTTTTCCAAGCGTATTTGCGCGTAAGTGAATATACTGAACCCGACTTGAATTAGAACACGGATGTCCGATATCCAATTCTGAGCTATTGCCCATTACACCAGCCTCACATCCGAGCTTACAGCACCTAGTATTCCAAAGCGGTTACTGATCTAGGTACTGACTAGACTCGGTGTTGCTTAACTTCAATGATCGTACGAGAACCATTCTTTTAGCATAATATGGATTTACTTCATGTATAGTGCGAGCACCTGAATATATTTTTAAGAGATTTGCTTTTTTTTTTTTTTTTTTTTTTTACATATATCTCGTGTATAATGCCACCACAGCTTCTGACACCACTAGTCAAATATTGCAGTACTGGGTAAAATCTGGGACTTATTTGGGCTTACAACCACATCGCGTTGAAACACCGGTTCCCGTACAACCACTGATAGGTAACCAGGTAGGTTACGATCACCGAAAAAAATACCTGTGCATAGTGCGATCCATATTTCTGTGTTAAAAATGATTATAAAAATATCGCACTATACTCGAGTATATATGATAGTTTCTTAATACAAAATCATGATTAAATAAAAAGAATTATTGCTCATCATCATCCTAAGTCCTTAACTGCCTTAATTGTTAGTATTGGGTGAAATGACACAAAAAACAGGCTCCGCCCCTCCAGAATGATCTTTTGCTTGTGGCTCTCAGGACATTTATCCACTTTTTTATATTGTATCACCAGCTCTTGCGTTGCCGTCCTCGTTTGTGTCTGCCTTCAACTGTGCTTGCATAATGGCCTTACAGAGGCTATTATGCTGGGTGACGTGGTCAGATTATGACATCTTCCAAGATTTAATAATGTCGGTCCACGATTCTTTTGATCTTGCTCTGTACATAGTCATTGGATTTGTGCTTTTAGTAGAAAATGCGGAAGAGCTTTTAAGCATTTGTTCTCAAACGCCTGTATTAAAATTCAGACTATACCCGATTATATACGGTGCTTTGTTAATACAAAATCATGATTAAGAGTGATTCATCATCATCATCATCATCAGTCTTTGCCCTACATCAACCGTTGGGGGAACCTAAGGGCAGAGAAAATAGGCAACCTCCACCAAGATGATCTTTTGGCGGTGGCTCTCAGAAGTACCGGCATTGTCATGTCCGTTCACTCTTTGATGTTGTCTGATCATCTGATCAGCTTTTGAGTGGCCGTTCCCGCTTGCGTTCGCCTTCAACAGTGAATGTATGAGAATCATGTGGCTATGCTGGCTAACGTGGATAAACCATGACATCTTCTTACGATTAATAGTAGCAAGAAGAGATTCATGTCGGCCCACAAGGTTTTTTACCTTTCTCTGTACCTAGTCATTGATCTTGTACTCCCATTAAAAGAGGCGGGGGGGGGCTTTCTCAAGCATTCTGTCTTCGAACGTATGGATCCTTTTTTCCTGTCTCAAACAGGAGTTTCCTAGTCTCCCACTCGTAGAGGAGAATGGATGTGACCAGCGATTTATAGAGCTTGGATTTGGCATGGAATGTGATGTTCTTCGTTATCGATTTTAATCTGGTCATCTCTGCTGTGGTTGTGCTGATCTGTGTACTGATTTCTGCGTTACAGGTGCCATCTTTTAAACAAGATTGTTCCCACTTATTTGCAGCTGGACACTTCCTCCAATATTTCGAGTTCATTTTGGCGCTAGTGTTGCATATGCAATTCACTATTAATTTGGATGTCTTTGTACTGAGTTCAAGAGTGATCCAGCAGCGTCAAAATCAGTAACTTTCTCTACGTATATCAGGTTCAAATACAACTGATGTAGAAATACAATTGTGGCCTTTAATTACTTTTACACGCCTATCGCTTAAACTGTTGGTGGAAGATGATGGGAGCTGCAATCCACTGACTATATCCACTGTAAAATGGTAAAACTATTCCAACTTCGAGATAGATGCTTGCATATAAACCGAACCAAATGCCATATGTGATACACGTTTTGGCGATTATATTTCGAAAAAACATGACTGACTGGACAGATGATTTTTCCGCAGTAGGTTGCCATTATGTTCTCCAGTAGATTGGTTGCCAACCAAAGCTAACGAACCTAATCTGTCCTGTTATTTAATCCATAGCTGGAGGGAAAATTCGGATTAATACCTTTATATGTGCGTTGTGGTACAGTGGATATCGGCTCGGAACGAGAAACCGGGGGGTCCGAGTTCGAATTCCAGTTGAATCCATTGCATTCACTTACGCGCAAATACTCTTAGGAAAGGTATTAATCCGTCTATTCCTTCCAGTTATGGGTTAAATAGCAGGACAGATTGGGTTCTATTGCCTTGGTCGGCAACCAGTCTACCGCAGAAAGCAATGGTAACCTACTGCGGGATAATCTTCTGCCCAGTCAGTCATGTCTCTTTCGAGACATGATCGCCCAAACGTGTATCACGTATGGCACTTAACTGACTGATTAGAGTATTTGCGCGTAAGTGAATAAAAGAAATTCAGATGAAATTCGAACTCGGATACTTTCCACTGTACTACAACGTGATCCACTGCATAACAACACACATCCTATAGATTCTATGAACTTAAGTATAAATCTAATCAATATTTCCCTAGAGACTCAAGTATAAGCTTATCCAATGCTTTCCTATAGCATCAAGTATAAGCACGACCAATGTATGAAGACACACACACACACACACACACACACACATCTTGTAATTAAATAAACCGTCAAGATATGATATACTGGAAACTCCAACAACCAACACAACCCAATTCACCCCACCTGCTGCAAGAATTTCAACCAACAATTAATAAAATCACCTTTAAATCCGGCCATAACACGTTACATTGCATTTGATTACATGGTTTTGCTGTCATTTCGCGCTATCACGCGGTGTGACGTCATAGAACCGCATTGCAAATTTGAGAACTGCGTTTGTTATTTTTGGTAACTATTGCCGTTGCCAAGCGGAGTTTTATGTCAACACAAAATAAAATCGTCGGTGATGGTGGATGTTATTGTATTACCGTCTTAATAACCTCTCTGAAGATGGCTCACGTGAGCCGAAATCTAAGAAGGAAATTAATAAGAAATTATCCAAGTGTTGGATAATTTTTGTCTTTATTTTCAACTGAAATTAAAGCCAAAATACGACGTTTAGAACGGCTCATGATTAAACATAATAGACATTCATTGTCTCTTATGTTTAACAGTATATATTTAGAAAATTATTTGCTTCCTCGATACGCTAAATATATATATATATATATATATATATATATATATATATATATTCACTAAATGAGGAATAGACACCAGGTCAAACCTGTGGCTGACGATACATAACGGTTGAAACTCGAATAGCTTGGGATCTATTCCTCTTTTAGTGAGTATATTTTTGTTTTTTCTCCGGAACGTATTGAGCTCTTTTTTGTTGTTTCATACCTTCGGAAGCGGTGTTTTACTTTCATCCACTTATTTATTGCTGTTTTATATATATATATATATATGTGTGTGTGTGTGTGTGTGTGTGTGTGTGTGTATTTATATATGTATATGCATATATATATATATATATATATATATATCTTTTGTTTGAACTTTTTTCATCAATACTCCTATTTAAGTAGATATTCTGTTTACAACTGAAAAGTATATATATATATATATATATATATATATATATATATATATATATATATATATATATTTCTACCGGCTTGATTATGTACGATAAATTTTTGTTACGAAACTGTGTGCCATTCGGCAGGTTTTGAACCTGCGACCCCTACCCATATAGGGGAAGTCGCCAATTGACCTGAGGCGTCTTAGACCTCTCGACTACGAATGACCAAGAGTTTAAGCGATAAGCGTGTAAAAGTAATTAAAAATCACAATTGTCAATTCGCGCAAGTGACCATATCTGCACTAAAATGTATTGTAATCTCAACAAATGTAAACATGTTATGGAAGTTTACGGAGATTACTGAAATTGGTTATAAACAACCGACAATATAAAATTATTTATTTTAACTTTATTTTTGATCGATACTCGTATCTTAAGTAAATATTCTGCTTATAATCAAACAGTTTATATATATATATAATTCTACCGGCCTGATTATTTACGATAAATTCTTATTACGAAAATGTGTGTCATTCGGCAGGGTTAGAACCTGCGACCCCTATCCAAATAAAGGAAACTACCACTTGATCTGGCAACGTCTTAGACGTCTCGACCATGAATGACCTCCAGTCTAAACGTGGTTTATATATATATATATAATTGTATTACCAAATCTTGCTATACTTATGTGGAGAAATTTGCTCAGTATCGAAGGGAGAACGTTTTAGGTATAAACAGTGTGCTTGATATTCTAGTAATTGCAATGATAACACCTGACTTCGAAAGCCTGACTTCAAAGACATGAACAACAGACATATAAGCAGTGTGGATGTAGAAATCAATATGACCATGTGACTGTCAATTTCACGCTTCAAACGATCTTCAGATCATAGGTCACAGTCATCACAAAACATAAACACACACACACACACACGCACACATAGATAGATAGATAGATAGATAGATAGATTAATGCATGCAGGCATACATACATACATACATACATACATACATACATACATACATACATACATACATATTAACGAATACATTCATGTTAAAAGAGAACGAGATAGATAGAAACAATGATTTAAATTTTCCAAGGAGTCCTGCTTTGAACTAATATCAATATGAAGACAGGAAAATTTTGATTTCGGGAAATTTCATTAAACGAGATAAATGTTGTAAAAAAAGTTACGATGTCAGACATTTGTGAATAAATCTCAAAATTTCATTAAAATCCGGCATTTATTTGATTTTTGCAAGAAGGCGTGTTTTTTATCACAAAAAAATACTAAAACTTCTCATAGTAATCTTTGGCATCTCAGTTGAAATAAGATAAATGAGATTTTTAACAAAATTTTGAATGTGTTAGAAAGAAATTTACTCTTTAATATAATAATGAAAAAATCTTTTAGTCTTAATAGTAACATAAACATTTTGATGATAAAACTTAGCTTTTATAAAAATTCGGGCCATTTATTTCATGATCTGATTTGTTTTCTTCAGCGAATTATTGGGGATTTCTAATACATATATATACCCAAAAAAATAAATAAATAATAAAACTTAGCCAACCAGAGTAAACAATGTAATTATTGTTCTTTATTTACAAAAAAATACATATAGTACATATAAAAAAATTTCAAATTCCACCAGATCATATGGCCATTTCAACGGGTAAAATTAGTCCCGTTTCGTTGCCGATCGTAATCATTATGATAAATTACAATTATTTGTTTGTGTTGTGTGTAAAGACAACGGAAGTAGAGGTGACTAAAAAGAAAAAACGAGAAGAAAGAAAAAGAAGGAGAAGAAGAAATAAAAAAGGAGAAAGAGAAAAGGGAGAAAGAGGAAGGAAAAATTGTGTCCGTTTGGTAGACAGGAGGGAACACCGGCAAATCAAGAGTCTTTCTCTTGGCACGAACCAACAACCACATTGACTCGTAATTATCCAACTCCTTGAAAAGAAAGATAGGCAGATGATTTTGAAGGGAAAAAATAGGGACCATGGGTGAACCCATGCTTTTATTCATAGTGATAGACATCAAGTTCACGTTGACTATAGTAGTACTGGGATTCATGAGCAAAGAAAGGGACTAAGTGTTAATACGACTGTTGAGTTTGTAGATACGGTGGTTAATATCTAAATCTAACGAGTGACTTTCTTATTACAGCCTGAAGTAACACCGAATTATATGGTTCATGTAATATATAGGAGTGACTGTCGGATAATTTTTATGATCATGTCACCACAATTCTGTCACCTCTGAACTCACCTGACATGAATTCACAGGACATTGTATCGAAAAAGACCTTCCTTTGGCTCTACAATTTCAAGGATTCATTGAAAGCTACTTTCATGTATGTAGTGTTCAACATGAATGAAAGCCACCCGATCCATCAATGCAATCCCTCCCGAGACTGAATTAAATCTATCTGTGAGTTCGAGGACTGTTTCATTGAATAAAATTCTGTGCGTTTTCTAACATTAACATATGTAAAATTAACACACACACCCACACACACACACACACACACACACACACACAGACACACACACACACACATATATATATATATATATATATATATATATAAATCCGCTGCTAAGAAAGTTGGTTCTGTGTGTAAGGCCAGGAAGTTTTTCCCGCCCCAAACAATCCTGCGCATATACAAGTCTACCATCCGCCCGTGTATTGAGTATTGCTGCCATATCTGGTCCGGTGCTCCTGCTATCCACTTAGGTGTCCTCGACCGAATCCTACGGAGAAAGAATCTGTAATGTGATCGATCCCGACTTGGCAGCTAGGATACAGTCGCTTTCTCACCGACGCAGTGTGGCTTCTCTGTGTCTCTTCTACAAATACTTTCACAAATACTTTATATATATATATATATATATATATATATATATATATATATCCGTCATCCACATACAAGCCTGTTTCGCTGTATCACAGCTAATCAGTGTGAATAGACATTCACTTGCTTCTGACCGGAATCGATATATATATATATATATATATATATATATATAAATATATATATATATATACTAACATTACTGGGCCATATATATATATATATATATATATATATATATATATATATATAAACTTTAAATAAACTAACATTACCGGGACTTACAAATCGCTCCTCTGTAAAAATAATGTTATTAACGTATTCTCATACCTGCAGGAAGATTGCACCTTTAACACCAATAATTAAAAAAACATTGGGCGCAAATGAACTACACTTTCTCGCAGACTGACCTGTCACAAGCTTAGTATAATCTATACACTTAGCGCAATCCATCGACTACTACATCATAAATAACCAAAGTCCACCTATGAACATAACCCAAATACAATTAGATAACACCAAAAATACTCTAACAGCTACCAATGCAATGAAAGTAACAAAACTCTAGAAGCCTATTATGAGACAAAATAAGCAGCTTACATTAGATAAAATATTATTAACCACAGAAAATGATATCTTAAAGTGCAAATGGTATAAAAAATGTATTCATATGCTTGATTATAATAATGGCACATAGCTTGAAATAAAAATAGATGAATAAATAAACAAATCGCATTCATTTTGTGCAGCCTCGTTTCCAAAAGTCTTTGAACATGACGTCACGCTAAACAATTTCAAATGTCAAGCTCCCCGCCCCCCCAAAAAAAAACAGGAGGCATACAAAATAGTTACAACTACCATATATACACAGCATCGGTTCTTGATAATAACTGCGAAACTCGAAAACACTTGAACAAAAATGATAAAATATGAGGTTCGGACAATTTATCTATAACTGAACAATACTTAACACATTATTCTGAAATCGAAAAAATACAAACTTAAACAGACGGACTTTATCGATTCTTTTTTTTTTTTTTTAATCATCTCACCCCAAGCAAGGCATTCCACTGCCACTATTGCGCATGGGGCTACATAGGGGAAGGTAAAGAGAAGGAGTTGTTAGACATAGGGAATGTCAGGAGGAAGGTGACAGATGAGTAAGGATAGCGAGGATGAGGGTTGGGCAGATGGGAAGAGTTTGATAGAATGGGAGCAGGTTAGTGTGTTAGGAGGTGTCTATTGACCTTACATTTAAACTCCTGGAGATTGTAGCCGTCGGGGAAGCAATCGTGTGGAAGAGAATTCCACAGTCGGGAAGTGCGAGGAAAGAAACTGTTGGAGTAGATTCTTTTTAATCAAGCTTGTTTATATATGTATTGCTTATAGGTATTATACAGCTTTTATAACCATTTCTTACACATATTGAGGACAGTGTTTGTAGATATAAATTTGTGTGACCAAATATAGCATTGTCTGATAATCGTGGATTTGTCAGTCAGCATAAGACACTGGTCCGAATCACACTATAATCCATTTAGGCAGGGGAAATTTGATGCTGTCGACCTGGGGAGAACATGAGAAATCAGTGTGAGAAATGGTTATAAAAGCTGTATAATACCTATAAGCAATACTCCGGTTTGACCCAAGCATTTTGTAAGCGAAATTTATATATAATATATATATATATATATGTGTGTGTGTGTGTGTGTGTGTGTGTGTGTGTGAGTGAGTTGAATATATAGATCAAAATCCGACAAGAAAAATACAATAATTAAAGAACAAATAGGAAAAATTGTCTTTAATCTAACATTTTTTTTACTTTAAAAAGCTTTTCAGAGATTCTTTAAAGACGAATGATTTAAAAATCCAAGAGAGATGTTGATATAGTGTGTTGATATAGTTTCATTGGTCAGATACGTGTCACGTGTGATAAAGCAATAGATGAATATTAAGTGTAGAAGAAAAAACATGTGTTTGTTTAAGTGTGTGTACCAACGCATAATAAAAACATTACATATTTATTATGAATGTAACTATATGTAAGCAAAAATAATGCGTGTTAAGCGCATCCAAACCGTAGACAAATTAGGTGTTTGTATATGTCGATGCGTGCGTACACGTGTGTGTGTGTGTGTGTGTGTGTGTGTGTGTGTGTGTGTGTGTGTGTGTGTGTGTGTGTGTGTGTGTGTACAAAAGGTTTTTACAAGAAAAAGTCCCGTGTTTACGGGAAAAATTACAAATTATTAAATTCCTTAAATTAAACCGGTTAAACAAACGCAACGAAGTAACTTCCATCAGCCATCATCATTTTATTTATACCTTAAAGTATAGTTTCTGATATAATATCGCTAGATTCCACAATCAAACTCCTACCCTTGCATTAATATAAGATTCTACCATCATCTGATAATTAGTGCGTTTCAATTAACTGATATATAGCTTACTATGTAGTCTACATGTGTTTGACATGCATTATATTTCAATACATTTCCACTCTTAATATAACTATAACACCTCTTTAAGGAAAAAATATCGACCTTTTCACGACATCTTAATGTTTTTCCTTAACCTCTACCCTCTTAACTCATTCCTCTGTCTTTTAAGGAAAAACATATAATAATAATAAATAAATAAATTTGTAACCGTTCCACAAGCACATTCGATACACTTGCCGACATGTCATAATACAAATGTATACTTTTTTTTTTGTAATCATTTCACCCCGAGCAAGGCGGAAATGCCACTGATGTGCAGGGGGCTACATAACTGTAAAAACATTAATTAGAAAAGAGTGAGGAGTACAATCTAGTTAGAAAGGAGCAATAGAAAGCTGAGAAAGCAGGTGCGATGACAGATACATAGGTGGAGAGAAAGGGAAGGTTATACGGGGGTGGGGAGAGAGAGCTAGAGTCCAGTGGTTAGTACATGAGTATTGACTTTGCATTTAAATTTCTGGAGGTTGTAGCCGTCAGGAAAGCAAGAATACGGGAGTGAGTTCCACAGGCGGGAAGTGCGAGAGAGGAAGCTGCAGGAGTAGAATTGTCGTCTGCATTTGGCTAACCTGACTGTGAATGGGTGGGACCTAGTTGCCAGTCTGGTTGCACGAGTAAACACTTGTTGAGGGGGCACCAGTGACTTAAGTTCGTCCGAGCAGAAGCCATGAAAGTATTTATAGAACAGACAAAGGGAGGCCACATTTCGACAATGGGGAAGTGGCTGCAGTCGAGCCGCCAGATCAGTACCTATCACATTACAGACTCTCCTTTGGAGCCTGTCAAGAACACTGAGGAGAACGGCAGGGGCACCTGACCATAAATGGCAGCAGTACTCCATGCACGGACTTGTATATATGCAGGATGGATTCAGGCGGAAAAAAACATCCTGGATCGACATAGTGACCCAACCTTCTTAGCAGTAGATTTTGCTATGGATTCAATATAGTCGTTCCATTTGAGGTCTGAGGACAGGGGTAAGTCCGAGGAGGCGTAGTATATTGCTCTCCGGGATAATCGCTTGGTCCATGCTTATGGGAGGCAGGAGAAGTTGCCTGTAATGGTTGACAGACAAGAGCTTGGTCTTAGACGAATTGAAGTTGACAAGCCACTTCTTGCCCCAGTTCACCACAGAGTGTAGATCCCGTTCAAGGTCAGCAGTGAGATTATGTTTGTCTGCCACGACAGGTTTCTTACTGGTGCGGGAGTATATTGTAGTGTCATCTGCGTAGATGCCTACTTGGGATTTGATCTCATCTGGGAGGTCGTTGATGAAAATAAGGAAGAGTGTCGGGCCCAGGATAGAGCCCTGTGGGACACCAGCATTCGTTCTGTAGGACGAAGAGGCACGCCCATTCAAGACGACCTTCATTTTGCGGTTATATAAGAAATATTGGATTAGGTCAAGCAGGCGACCAGTAATACCGTAACCCCGTAGTTTGCATAGGAGGCCAGAGTGCCAAACCCTGTCGAAAGCCTTGGAGATGTCCAGAGCAACCGCGCGGGCTTCGTCAGACTCATCAAGGGCCTGTAGCATGTACTCCGTTACGGTTGTTAGCAGGTCGGCCGTGGACCTGGCAAAGCGGAATCCATGTTGCCTGTCAGAGAAGAGTTTGTGGGCAGTGAGATGATGAACTATTTCAGCATTGATTATGGCCTCGAATACTTTCCCGAATATCGGTAGAAGACCGATAGGGCGATAGTTGGATGGGTTCGAGGGTTCACCACAATTCTTAAATATAGGAACGACTGAAGAGAACTTTCAGCATGCAGAAAAGCAGGAAGCAGAAAGGCAGTAGTTAAATAGTTTAGAGAGGACAGGGGAAAGTTCAGGAGCACACCTCTTAAGGACTACCACCGGGATTCCATCGTATCCACACGCCTTATGGGGGTTGAGTTTTGAAATTACTCGGGATACTACTGTCGGGGTAATACATACGTCGTGCAGTTTGGCCTCAGTTCTAATAGGGAAGTTGGGTGTGTGTACTCCGGACGAGTCAAATGTGGAGTTGGATGAGAATCTGCGAGCAAAGCACTCAGCTTTGTCCGCAGATGACGTGAAAACCTCAAATTCATGGATTAAGGGAGGTATTGAGAATTTCCTATTGTTGAGCACTCGTTTGCAAATCCTCCAATAGTCCTTGGAGCCGAACTTGCGGTCAGCTATGCGCTGTCGCATTCTCTCAGCAAACAAGCGTTTGGCGTCATTTAGGGTTCTCTTGCACTCATTGCGAGCAGATATGAACAGGCGCCTATTGTGATCAGTTGACTGTCTCCGGAATAGACGGAAGTAATGGTTCCTGTGGGCAATGGCGGCTGAGCAGGCCGGAGAGAACCACAGAGAGGAATGAGGTTTTAAGCAATACTTCCTGGTGGGTATGAAGGCATCAATGCCAGCTTTCACCCATGACGAGACCTCAGAGGCACAGTCATCAACTGATAGGTCGAACAATACACTCAAATGATTCATAAACTGACACCAAAAATCTACCTTTTCACGATATCTTAATTTTCTTCCCCACCTCTACCCTCTTAACGCATTCTCCTGTCCATTATTAACCCTGGAACACTAACTATCAATTAAAGTTACACCACTACTAACCATGGGTATACCATACCCGATTTTGAAAATATCAAAAAATATTAAATATAAATGTTTATTTGAAATATTTTACATGCACTCGCTTCAAAATGTGTACCTTCAGTTAACATTAATAGGAACTGAAAGACATACTATTTAGGTAAGAAAATCAGGTACTGAAAATTTAATTAAATTGTAATTGAAATGGCGTCATTTCCGCTATGTGCGTTGTGGTACAGTGGATATCGGCTCGGAACGAGAAACCGGGGAGCCGAGTTCGAATTCCAGCTGAATCCATTGTATTCACTTACGCGCAAATACCCTTGGGAAAGGTATTAATCCGTCTCTTCCTTCCAGTTATGGGTTAAATAGCAGGACAGATTGGGTTCTATAGCCTTGGTCGGCAACCAGTCTACCGCAGAAAGCAATGGCAACCTACTGCGGGATAATATTCTGCCCAGTCAGTCATGTCTCTTTCGAGACATGATCGCCCAAGCGTGTATCACGTATGGCACTTAACTGACTGACTGTATACCCATGGTTAGTGTTATCGGGTTAACTTACTTTCTGTTGATTAACCTAGTCGAACACTTTGTATTCCACAAACGCCCCCTTAATTGACTGAATATGGTAACAAATATGTTGTTTTAAAATTTTAAAATTTCTATATCCATCAATTCCTAAATGTAAAATATTTCACTGCTTGATGAGGTAATAAGAATTAGTACCGAAATACGACAGCTCTTGTGTTTATTATAAGCACTTCAGAGCGTCTATTTAAATGTGGGCATCCACTATAAATAACATTTCAAGTAATATTTTTTAATCAATTTCAGCTAAAACAAGGCGGGATCACCACAATTAAACATGGAGTTAGAGGGAGAGAAATGATTAGGTACATGGAGGATTGAAGAAAGGATAAAAGATGAATGGGATTCAAGAATATAGTAAGTGGCAATTGACACAGCATTCAAATTTTGGGAGACTGTAGCTATTAGGAAAATAAGTAATCAGAAAGGATATCCACTGGCGTGAAGTGCGAGAAAAGAAACTGTTGGAGTAGAAGTTACATTTAGCTGTTTCAGCAGTAAAAAGGCGAAACCTAGATGCCATGCTTAATTTCGTGTATTCGGGACACCAGGGAAAAAAAAGATCTTCAGAGGAGTTGCCAATAAAATATTTATAGAAAAGATGGTCGAAAGTCACGTCATATCGGCAAGAAAGTGGCTGAAGTCGAGATGCCAAGTCAGGACCGATTACATTGCAGATCCTTCTATGAAAACGTTTGTAGAAAGGTCAGTGAGAAGCCACGTCACATCGGTGAGAAAACGGCTGAAGTCGAGATGCCAAGTCAGTACCGATCACATTGCAGATCCTTCCTTGGGTTTTGTTGAGAACCCTGAGATGAATAAAAGGAGTACCGGACCTTACATGTGTGTTTGTGTTTGAATTTATGTTGAGGCTACCTGTTTAATAACTTAAAAAAAACAAAAAAAAAACAAAAACAAAAAAAACAACAACAATATCGCACAGGGTTGAGAATATGAGCCATTCAGTTAAGTTCAATACGTGATACACGCTTAAAAGAGACATGACTGACTGGGTAGAGGATTTTCTCGCAGTAGATTGCTATTACTTTTTGCGGTTGACCGGTTGCCGACCAAAGCTATAGAACCCAATCTGTCCTATTATTTAACCCATAATTGGAGGGAAGAGACAGATTAATACCTTTTTCAAGTGTCCTGTTATTTGACTCATAGCTAAAGGGAGAAAATATGAAATAGATTATATTATTATGTAGTAATTACTGGAGGATCAGTTTATTACTTCAAAACAATAGAAAACCGATACCCCAGTATCAAATTTAAGTATCTTTCCAACTATTACATCAGTCAGTCAGTTAAGTGCTTGGGTGATAATTGTCTTTTTCTAGACATGACTGACTGCGCAGAAGATTATCCCGCAGTAGGGTTCCATTGCTTTCTGAGGTACACTAGTTGCCAGCCAAGACTATAGAACCCAATCAGTCCCACTACCTAACCCATAACTGGAGGGAAGAGGCAGAACAATACCTGTTTCAAGTCCATTTGCGCGTAAGTGAATGCAAGGAATTCAATTGGAATTCGAACTCGGCTTCCCGATTCCCCGTTCCAAGACGGTATCCACTGCACCACAACGCACATCGTAGAGAATATACGATACAGAAATGATGGCAACTAAAGAATGCATCAATTGGCGTTTTAATAAAAAAAAGTATACAACGTAGTATTGCTGTAGTTGTTATGTACAAAACAAATTCTTGGCAAAGACGCCGAAAGAGAGTTAATTCTTCCCTATGTTCATTTGATGGCCCAGCATAATTCAAAAACAATGTGAAATTCTTCCTCTTTTTTTAGGTTGGTGTGGAACGAATTACGAAATACAAAAAAAGAAAAAAATGGTGCAAGGATTATTCCCCCTCCCTCCTTTCATTCCTCCATTAATATAAAGGTGAGACGTAAATAGAAATATTGACAACAAACTTAAATATATATATATATATATATATATATATATATAGAGAGAGAGAGAGAGAGAGAGAGAGAGAGAGAGATAAAATAAAGAAAATAAAGAAAGAATATATATTAGTATCGTTTTCTTTATTTTCTTTATTCTCTCTCTCTCTATATATATATGTGTTTGTTGTCAATATTACTACTATATATATATATATATAAGTATCTTTTTCTTTATTTTCTTTATTCTCTCTCTCTCTCTCTCTCTCTCTCTCTCTCTCCATATATATATATATATATATAGATAGATATATATATATATATATATATGGAAGAATTGTAGACTTGCATCAACGCATCGTTCATTCAGTAATGAATTAGAACGCTCTAACTACTGGCGTATATATACATGGTATATCACACGCTAAAAGTCGGCCTCTTTCTACCGAATGCCCATCGGCTTTCTCTTTTCCAATCTTCTCACCTTTTTTTTTTTCAATTATCTACTCCTAGATAGATCTATCTATCTATCGCCCGGTTCACACTCCACCCACGTCTATTGAACAGGTGTAGAGGCTCATCCCTTGTTCCCCGTTTAGGATGTGGTTTCCGGCTTTCTATATTCCATTCTTTTCACTATCACTATTACGTAGCCCCCTGCACATCAGCGGCGTTACCGCCTTGCTCGGGGTGATACGATTAAAAAAAAAAAAAACTTATAATAAAAATATTACGAAATACATACATACATACATACATACACACACACACACACACACACACACACACACATACACACACACACACATATATATATATATATATATTGGGGATAAGGGCCAAAGTTTAGTTAATTAGGTTAGCAAGATTGTTTCTGTTTGTTTTACGTCTGTTGCTCTGCGGTGTATTTTTCGGACTGGGTCTGCGTTTCCGTCTTTTCGTAAAGATAAATTGCCCGACATCAAATTGAGTCATTTGATTTATGAATTTAATTGCCAGTGCTCTGCTGGTTATGCAAGGCGCACAACCTTACATTTGGAAACAAGAATTAATCAACATGAAAATACGATAAGGCAAAATAGGTAGCATGTGTTGTCTTCCCTTTACCAATATGGAATCGACCATTGCTTAACACTTAGTAGAGAATATAGCTTGTGATAAGTCGTATAAGAAAGAGTGGTTTAAAATTTTGCATGTACCTGATTCCAATAATCAGTTAAAGAGTTTGGAATCAGTCTGCATATATTTGCGAAAGCTTTCTCTTTGCCGGTAGAAGGATTTCGTTAAGTATATATATATATATATATATATAGTTTCTAAAACTACAGATACAAATGAATATATCATATTATTTCTGTTTCAATCTTGCTTTCACCGTAACTCTATCATTTGTGTGCATAAAGCACATGTTTTTTTTTCAAAATCAAATCACGCTAAATACGAGATTTAACTATTGACACATGTCAAACACGCTTATTACAATTTACACTATTTCGCACTTGTTCTCATCTTTATTGCCATATTCACAACGTTTCGGCCGTTGTACTCTCTTTA
Organism: Ascarosepion bandense; assembly: GCA_037127315.1. Lineage (NCBI taxonomy): Eukaryota > Metazoa > Mollusca > Cephalopoda > Sepiida > Sepiidae > Ascarosepion > Ascarosepion bandense. The sequence goes on along the minus strand of JBBBDQ010001893.1, from coordinate 10,967 downwards.
GGTGATATACCTTAAAATTTCAAACTGAACGCCCTATTTAGTCCACGGATGTAGATTGTTCTGGTTCTACGTATCATGCTTTTCTCAACTCCCACAACCTACTCTCTGACAAATATGGCTTCCACTTTGCCAGTTCTACCGTGGATGTTCTAACGTCCATCATTGAATATGTATATCAAGCTCTTAATATTAACGGTGAAGCTGACTATAGATATATCGAAGGCGTCTGACAGGGTTTGGTATGCTGCTATCTACGCAATTTCCAGCGGTAAGGTATTGCACGATGGTTGTTTGATTTAATTCAGTGTTTCCTATCAAATCATGAAATTAAGGTCATTTGAATGGGCAATCTTCTACATCCTTTCATCCGACCGTGGGTGTCCTCCACGGCTCTATTCTTGATTCTACGCTGTTTCTGATGTTCATCAATAATGTTCAGTATGTAGTCAATTCCCAAAGAGGTATTTATACTGATGACACTACCATTTACTGTCGTCTCAATAGAAAATGCGCCAGAGCTGACAAAGTAAACCTGGCTACTGTTCGTGAAAATGAACCCCAATCAATGGGTAACTGGAACAGGAAATGGCTTGTAAATTTGAATGCCACCAAAACAAAATTGCTCTCCTTTAACCACCATAGAGAAATTTTTCTGTCAGCCATCAGAATAGCTGATTCTGATAGTCATCAGAATAGCTGATTCTGATATTCTGATAGCCATCAGAATAGCCTGCTTGGGAGACTGTGCACCCTTGGCCTCACTTTTTTTCAAGAGGAACGAATATATCGGATCTATAACTGCAGGACAAAATTCCCAATGCTATGTAATCGATCCTGATTTGACATATCGATTCCAGTCACTTTTTCACCGATGTGGCGCAGTGGATATCGACTCGGAACGAGAAATCGGAGAGCCGAGTTCGAATTCCAGTTGAATTCCTTGCATTCACTTACGCGCAAATACCCT
>JBBBDQ010001893.1:0-5000 GCA_037127315.1 Ascarosepion bandense | reverse complement strand
GATCAAAAGTCGACCGATTTGGTGTCAGTCGTAGTCGCTACCCACTAAGCCATAGGCGCATGGAATAAAAGTAAGGAAACTTTAACGTGTTGTATATAAGCAGTGTATACACACGCCAGTCAACGAAAGAACTCAATTCATTCCTGCAGAGTAATGCATATATCGCAGAAGTGGAAACTGTTTTTAAAATGTTCTTCCCTAGAGAGCTCAATCGTAGTGAGAGCATAATATATTAGTCATCCACATACAAACCTGTTTTGCAGTATCACAGCTCATCAATGTGGCTAGACACATCCACTTGCTTCTGGCCAGAATCGAAATTCGACCGATTTGGTGTCAGTCGGAGTCGCTACCTCCGTAAGCCATAGGCGCATGGAATCAGAGAAGGGAAATTTTAACGTGTTGTATATAAGCAATGTATATTGCTCATTCAGTAATGAATTAGAGCACTCTGGCTATTCGGTGTGTATAATGATAATATAATGATAATATACACGCTAAAAAGTCTGCTTTCTTCTACCGAGCGCCCATAGCCCTGAGATAGAATCGCCGACTGACGTCAATTCATTCCTGGGTTAAAAGCAATCGGAGTCTAACCGTGCTGATGAGCTGTGATACAGTGAAACAGATCTGTCTGAGAAATACTATTTTATATATATATATATATATATATATATATATATATATATTTTATTTTACGGCCTGCATACTTACATAGTCTAAGTAGTTATTATATATATATATATATAATATATATATATATATATATATATATATATATATTGTTTTAGGAAATATTTGAACAGAAGTCAGTTTGCTGGTCGTAAGGTGGCAATATTTTCATGATATTTGGTTTATTACAAATGTACACACACTTAATCAAACCCTCACATAACCACACATGCATATACACCCCTCCGCAAATAACTACACCCATATCTGTTTATGCGCCTGAATGATATGTACTTTCATTCCAGTTGACATATTTCTTTTCAAATATCTATTCAGCGTGAAATCTTTTTCAGACCCCCACCCATTCTCTTCCAGGATCCGTTCGAGATTTACAAAATACACCGTTTTCACTAGCAAAAGTCAATGGATGCTCAAAATATAATTTTTATATTCTCTTTTTTATTTTGCTGCTTTATTTTAATGATTAAAATTTCCTTTAAAATCTTTGTAATGTTTTCCATGAGTTAACGTTCAATTTTGCTATTTCACTAGTATGGCAGTAAAATTAAATCTTACACAATCCAAAATCCAAAGAAGAATCTGCAATTTTGTTAATTCTGACCTGGCATCTAAACTTTATATCACTTTCCTACCTCCGTAACATATATTCACTGTGCCATTTCTATAAATGTTTTCATGGTAATTGTGCTGATGAACTTTACTCTATGAAACCTAAACTTGATTATAAGAAGCGCAGTACTAGATTTTTTTTTTATAAGCGTTTCACCCCGAGCAAGGCATTTCACTGCCACTACTGCGCATGGGGCTACATAGAGTGGAGGAAAGATGGTTAAATATAGTAAATGTCAGAGGGTGGGTGGTAGGCGGGTAAGGATACCGAGAATGAGGGTTGGGTAGATGAGAGTGTTCTGAGAATAATTGGGAGTTAGTGTGATAGGAAGTGTCTATTGACCCTACATTTAAACACCTGGAGATTGTAGCTGTCGGGAAAGCAGACTGGTGAAAAGGAATTCCACAGGCGAGAAGCGCGAGAAAAGAAGCTGTTGGAGTAGAAATTACGATTACATCTTATCTGTTTAACTGTAAAAGGGGTGGGACCTAGTTGCCAATCTAGTATCTCGTGTAAATTCGTGCTTAGGCGGCACCAGTGATCTAAGTTCATCAGAGTAGAAGCCATGAAAGTACTTGTAGAAGAGTCAGAGGGAAGCCACATCACGCCGGTGAGAGAGTGGTTGCAGCCGGTCTGCCAAGTCAGTATCAACCACGTTACAGATTCTCCTTTGTATTTTGTCAAGAAGCCCAAGGAGAGTAGCAGGGGCACCCGACCAGATATGGCAGCAGTATTCAATACATGGGCGGGTGGTAGATTTGTATATGTGCAGGATAGATTCAGGTGGGAAAAACTTCCGGGCCCTGCACAGAGAGCCGACTTTCATAGCGGCAGATTTGGCAATGGATTCGATATAGTCATTCCATTTGAGGTCCGCCGAAAGTGTAAGGCCAAGGAGGCGTAGTGTTTTACTCTCTGGGAGGCAAGCCTGTTCCATGCTAATGGGAGGTAGATGCGATTGTCTATGGTGGTTAGTTGATAACAGCTTCGTTTTAGAAGCATTAAAATTTACTAGCCATCCCCCCCCAGACTTTTGTTTGTGTGGTGTTTGGCAAAAAGACCAAAAAGAAGCTCTTGTTCCTTCGTGATATTAGCTATCATTTTGGGTCTTTGGGTTTGCTTGCATTCCAGCCCGAGTTTATTGCTCGGGCCAGCGCAAAGTAGCGTCTAAACAACGCGAAACACCGGATTGCAACTACCCGGTGTTCGGCCACTTTGGTGGCAATGGCCTGTAATAGGCCGGAAGAAGTCGGTCCTCCCACCACGGCCTCGGTGGGAGGAAAGGAAGGTGACTGGAGTTTACCACCTAGGATCAACCTCGCTTCGGAAGTACCAGCAGTATCTCCCATACCTTCTACCTCTGGGTGGAATGGAGGTAGAATCACTACTAAGGGAGAGGAATACTATGCACAAATGAACCTTAAGTATGCGGAATTTATCAAGGGATCGGAACTGGTTTCGGTCCCTGAACAGTTAGCCCTAATAGAAGCCCGTATCATTACCCTGATAACAAAAGACCTTAAATCACATAAGCTAATTGGGGTCCCCAGGGATTCTTTTGAAGAAAGTATTAAAGCATTGAACATCAAAGCCAGGGCCGTAGCGAGGAGGGGCGGTGCCATGTGGGACGTCCTGCTTGGATCTGCAGGGGAGGCGAAGGCCCTAATGGGAGTAGTCATGGAAACTAAGACTCTCCAAATCCATACGGAGTATATGGGCACTAAGAAACTCAAAATTACCCTGCATGGCGTCCCCAATGGACATCGCCGAGGACCATATCGGTGCCTTTTTTGCCGGATATGGCAAAGTGTCAGAAGTCTCCTCGCTACGGTCAAAGGCAGGCTTCTTAACGGGTGACATGACCCTCCAAGTGACCTTGACGAAGGAGAGGATTGAAAAGATCCCCAACATCATTACTTGCAGGGGTCGCAAGATATTCGTGATTGTGGAGGGAAGAAAGCCGGCCTGTTGGGTCTGTGGGGCGGCGGAACATGTTGCCAAAGACCTTGCCCGACTAAGAACCCGCCCCCAAAGGCCCAAACAGCCAAGCAGCCGCAGCAAGAAGAAAAGGCAGGGGGAAAGGAGACGACTAAGCCTGCAACACCAACTCCAGCTCAGACTGGCAATAAGGAGGGCGAGTGGCAGGTGGTCGGTAGAAGGAAGGCAAAGACTCCTTCTCCGGCAAAGACGTCGCCACCCGTCAAGACGCCTCCAAAACAGACTCCGGCAAAAGCAGCATCCCCGGCTAAACAGAAGGCGTGCCTGGCAAAAGCGCCGCCTCTGGGCGGGGGGCTGGAAAAACAAAAGGAGCCCCCGGTAGAGGTCTCCCCTCCCGCCGAAACGCCGGCCAAACATGAACAGAAGATGAGTCTCTCACCCAAGAAGGTGGAAGAAATGGACGTGGAAAGGTCGGCGTCCTTAAAACGTGGGAGTGACGACGAAGAGGAGCATCATGAAAAACCCAAGAGTCGACGGAGGAGTAGGAGCGTGGAACGAAGAAAACACAGGGACAAATGCTCATCACTTCCGGTCTCCCCAATTAGGTGCTCCTACGCGCAGAAAGCCAGGAGCCTACCCTCTTCTCCACAGAAGGTGTCCCAGTCCCCGACCTTTGAGCTGACCCCCCTGAAAAGATCCACTACTCCCGCTCCCTCCCCTTCTCCTGTTCCTGCCCCTACCCGACATAAAAAGAAAATTCCCCTCCCGCATGGGGATGCCCTCATGAAAATCAACGAGAGCATTGTGTCAGAATGGTCGTCGCAGAGGAGAAACTTACTGAAACCGCTTCTTAAGCTCACTTCGGTCAAGGGACTATCCACGGACGACCCTAAAAACTTTTCCCAGGCCCCAGGCGTCATTACCCTGATACGTAACACAGGAGGCAACCTGAGGGTCTGAGACCACGCCCAGGTAAAAAACATTGCCAAATATTAGAATGGTGCAAGGCACCCCGAATTAAGCAAGCTGGGGGTGTGCTGGGAGACCCGATTTTGATCCTTGTGCTTATATGCATGGGGTAGTAAACTCACTTACCCTACGGACGTCGGCGGTATTGTCCTGGACGGACGGATTACGTCCGATGTTGGTACAGGGTCCCTAGGACAGTCCGTCGGGGTCCCAGCCACCAGAGATTTTTTCCCCGTATGTGATTAGTGCCGTTGTTGCATGTTTTTCTTTTTTCTTTTTCAGATCTAAGAAATGTCTATTAAGATAGCCAGTTTGAATGCGTATGGCCTGAGGGATCGGGGCAAGGCGGCTCGCCTGCTTCGTGACCTCTTGTCGTACGGCGTGGATGTGGCCGCGATCCAAGAGACTCACTTTGTTTGCGAAGTCGACTCGTGTGTGCTGGATGACGACTTTGTCGTTTATTCAGCATATGGGAGCCGGCGGGCCAGAGGTGTTTCTTTGCTGGTTAAGCGTACCCTGGACGCGAGGGTTGACCTTGTCCATGTCGGTGCCGAGGGCCGGCTGATCGTGGCCGATATTGCAGTGAAAAGCAAGTCGTTCCGGCTGATTGCGGTTTATGCGCCCAATGTTCAAGGTGAGCGTGTCTCTTTCTTTCGGCTGTTGGAGCCCTTCATGGTGCATTCAACACGGCTAATCTTAGTTGGGGACTGGAATGCCATCCTAACCCCCAAATGGGATAGAGGGAGGGGCGCTAGCGGGTGGAGTGGTGATCGTAGCCTGGTCAATCTTG
>JBBBDQ010001892.1:4172500-4238060 GCA_037127315.1 Ascarosepion bandense | reverse complement strand
GAAATGAAGATGAAAGAAATACTAGTGAAAAATGAATAATAATTGACAATGCTTCATCTAATAAGGCAAATAGCAGGAGTCATTTGTTAGCCATATAGCTGTTCTCTACTTCTACTTCTTATGGATGGGAGTTGCAATAAAAAGCAAGAGAAATGAAGATGAAAGAAATACTAGTGAAAAATGAAAATAATAATTGCCAATGCTTCATCTAAGAAGGCTAACCAGCAGGAGTCATTCAAATTTAGCCATATAGCTATATTCTCTACTTCTACTTCTTATGGATGGGAGTTGCAATAAAAAGCAAGAGAAATGAAGATGAAAGAAATCCTAGTGAAAAATGAATAATAATTGACAATGCTTCATCTAAGAAGGCTAACCAGCAGGAGTCATTCAAATTTAGCCATATAGCTATATTCTCTGCTTCTACTTCTTATGGATGGGAGTTGCAATAAAAGCAAGAGAAATGAAGATGAAAGAAATCCTAGTGAAAAATGAATAATAATTGACAATGCTTCATCTAAGAAGGCAAACCAACCAGGAGTCATTCAAAATTTAGCCATATAGCTATATTCTCTACTTCTACTTCTTATGGATGGGAGTTGCAATAAAAAGCAAGAGAAATGAAGATGAAAGAAATCCTAGTGAAAAATGAATAATAATTGACAATGCTTCATCTAAGAAGGCTAACCAGCAGGAGTCATTCAAATTTAGCCATATAGCTATATTCTCTACTTCTACTTCTTATGTATGGGAGTTGCAATAAAAGCAAGAGAAATGAAGATGAAAGAAATACTGGTGAGAAAAATGAATAATAATTGACAATGCTTCATCTAAGAAGGCAAACCAGCAGGAGTCATTCAAATTTAGCCATATGCTTCATATTCTCTACTTCTACTTCTTATGGATGGGAGTTGCAATAAAAAGCAAGAGAAATGAAGATGAAAGAAATCCTAGTGAAAAATGAATAATAATTGACAATGCTTCCATCTAAGAAGGCAAACCAGCAGGAGTCATTCAAATTTAGCCATATAGCTATATTCTCCCTTCTACTTCTTATGGATGGGAGTTGCAATAAAAGCAAAGAGAAATGAAGATGAAAGAAATCCTAGTGAAAAATGAATAATAATTGACAATGCTTCATCTAAGAAGGCAAACCAGCAAGGAGTCATTCAAATTTAGCCATATAGCTATATTCTCTACTTCTACTTCTTATGGATGGGAGTTGCAATAAAAAGCAAGAGAAATGAAGATGAAAGAAATACTAGTGAAAAATGAATAATAATTGACAATGCTTCATCTAAGAAGGCTAACCAGCAGTAGTCATTCAAATTTAGCCATATAGCTATATTCTCTACTTCTACTTCTTATGGATGGGAGTTGCAATAAAAAGCAAGAGAAATGAAGATGAAAGAAATACTGGTGAAAAATGAATAATAATTGACAATGCTTCATCTAAGAAGGCAAACCAGCAGGAGTCATTCAAATTTAGCCATATAGCTATATTCTCTACTTCTACTTCTTATGGATGGGAGTTGCAATAAAAGCAAGAGAAATGAAGATGAAAGAAATACTAGTGAAAAATGAATAATAATTGACAATGCTTCATCCAAGAAGGCTAACCAGCAGGAGTCATTCAAATTTAGCCATATAGCTATATTCTCTACTTCTACTTCTTATGTATGGGAGTTGCAATAAAAAGCAAGAGAAATGAAGATGAAAGAAATACTAGTGAAAAATGAATAATAATTGACAATGCTTCATCTAAGAAGGCTAACCAGCAGGAGTCATTCAAATTTAGCCATATAGCTATATTCTCTACTTCTACTTCTTATGGATGGGAGTTGCAATAAAAAAGCAAGAGAAATGAAGATGAAAGAAATACTAGTGAAAAATGAATAATAATTGACAATGCTTCATCTAAGAAGGCAAACCAGCAGGAGTCATTCAAATTTAGCCATATAGCTATATTCTCTACTTCTACTTCTTATGGATGGGAGTTGCAATAAAAAGCAAGAGAAATGAAGATGAAAGAAATACTAGTGAAAAATGAATAATAATTGACAATGCTTCATCTAAGAAGGCAAACCAGCAGTAGTCATTCAAATTTAGCCATATAGCTATATTCTCTACTTCTACTTCTTATGGATGGGAGTTGCAATAAAAGCAAGAGAAATGAAGATGAAAGAAATACTAGTGAAAAATGAATAATAATTGACAATGCTTCATCTAAGAAGGCAAACCAGCAGGAGTCATTCAAATTTAGCCATATAGCTATATTCTCTACTTCTACTTCTTATGGATGGGAGTTGCAATAAAAAGCAAGAGAAATGAAGATGAAAGAAATCCTAGTGAAAAAAATGAATAATAATTGACAATGCTTCATCTAAGAAGGCAACCAGCAGTAGTCATTCAAATTTAGCCATATAGCTATATTCTCTACTTCTACTTCTATGGATGGGAGTTGCAATAAAAGCAAGAGAAATGAAGATGAAAGAAATACTAGTGAAAAATGAATAATAATTGACAATGCTTCATCTAAGAAGGCAAACCAGCAGGAGTCATTCAAATTTAGCTATAATGAGTTCTCTACTTCTACTTCTTATGGATGGGAGTTGCAATAAAAAGCAAGAGAAATGAAGATGAAAGAAATCCTAGTGAAAAATGAATAATAATTGACAATGCTTCATCTAAGAAGGCAAACCAGCAGTAGTCATCCCAAATTTAGCCATATAGCTATATTCTCTACTTCTACTTCTGATGGGAGTTGCAATAAAAAGCAAGAGAAATGAAGATGGAAAGAAATACTAGTGAAAATGAATAATAATTGACAATGCTTCATCTAAGAAGGCAAACCAGCAGGAGTCATTCAAATTTAGCCATATAGCTATATTCTCTACTTCTACTTCTTATGGATGGGAGTTGCAATAAAAGCAAGAGAAATGAAGATGAAAGAAATCCTAGTGAAAAATGAATAATAATTGACAATGCTTCATCTAAGAAGGCAAACCAGCAGTAGTCATTCAAATTTAGCCATATAGCTATATTCTACTTCTACTTCTTATGGATGGGAGTTGCAATAAAAAGCAAGAGAAATGAAGACGAAAGAAATAATATGAAAATGAATAATAATTGACAATGCTTCATCTAAGAAGGCAAACCAGCAGGGAGTCATTCACCACAAGTATAGCTATATTCTATCATTTCTTATGGATGGGAGTTGCAATAAAAAGCAAGAGAAATGAAGATGAGGAAATCCTAGTGAAAAATGAATAATAATTGACAATGCTTCATCTAAGAAGGCAAACCAGCAGTAGTCATTCAAATTTAGCCATATAGCTATATTCTCTACTTAATTTTTGATGGAGTTGCAATAAAAAGCAAGAGAAAATGAAGATGAAAGAAATACTAGTGAAAATGAATAATAATTGACAATGCTTCATCTAAGAAGTTGCCAATCCAGCAGGAGTCATTCAAATTTAGCCATATAGCTATATTCTCTACTTCTACTTCTTATGGATGGGAGTTGCAATAAAAAGCAAGAGAAATGTAGAAGATGAAAGAAATACTAGTGAAAATGAATAATAATTGACAATACTTCATCTAAGAAGGCTAACCAGCAGGAGTCATTCAAATTTAGCCATATAGCTATATTCTCTACTTCTACTTCTTATGGATGGGAGTTGCACAAAAGCAAGAGAAATGAAGATGAAAGAAATACTAGTGAAAAATGAATAATAATTGACAATGCCTATCTAAGAAGGCTAACCAGCAGGAGTCATTCAAATTTAGCCATATAGCTATATTCTACTTCTACTTCTTATGGATGGGAGTTGCAATAAAAAGCAAGAGAAATGAAGATGAAAGAAATACTAGTGAAAATGAATAATAATTGACAATGCTTCATCTAAGAAGGCTAACCAGCAGAGTCATTCAAATTTAGCCATATAGCTATATTCTCTACTTCTACTCTTATGGATGGGAGTTGCAATAAAAAGCAAGAGAAATGAAGATGAAAGAAATACTAGTGAAAATGAATAATACTGACAATGTCACATCTAAGAAGGTTAACCAGCAGGAGTCATTCAAATTTAGCCATATAGCTATATTCTACTTCTACTCTTTATGGATGGGAAAGCAAAATAAAAAGCAAGAGAAATGAAGATGAAAGAAATACTAGTGAAAAATGAATAATAATTGATAATGCTTCATCTAAGAAGGCTAACCAGCAGGAGTCATTCAAATTTAGCCATATAGCTATATTCTACTTCTACTTCTTATGGATGGGAGTTGCAATAAAAAAGCAAGAGAAATAAAGATGAAAGAAATACTGGTGAAAAAAATGAATAATAATTGACACAAGTCATCTAAGAAGGCTAATCCATCAGGAGTCATTCAAATTTAGCCATATAGCTTATATTCTCTACTTCTACTTTATGGATGGGAGTTGCAATAAAAAGCAAGAGAAATGAAGATGAAAGAAATACTGGTGAAAAATGAATAATAATTGACAATGCTTCATCTAAGAAGGCAAACCAGCAAGAGCTGTCCAAATTTAGCCATAGTTATATTCTACTTACTTATGGATGGAGCTGCAATAAAAAGCAAGAGAAATAAGATGAAAGCAAATACTGGTGAAAAATGAATAATAGTAATTGACAATGCTTCATCTAAGAAGGCAAACCAGCAGGAGTCATTCAAATTTAGCCATATAGCTATATTCTCTACTTCTACTTCTTATGGATGGGAGTTGCAATAAAAAGCAAGAGAAATAAAGATGAAAGAAATACTGGTGAAAAATGAATAATAATTACAATGCTTTATCTAAGAAGGCTAAACCATCAGGAGTCATTCAAATTTAGCCATATAGCTGGTAAGCTCTCTACTTACTCTATGGATGGGAGTTGCAATAAAAGCAAGAGAAATGAAGATGAAAGAAATACTGGTGAAAATGAATACACTGACAATGCTTCATCTAAGAAGGCAAACCAGCAAGAGTCATTCAAATTTAGCCATATAGCTATATTCTCTACTTCTACTTCTTATGGATGGGAGTTGCAATAAAAGCAAGAGAAATGAAGATGAAAGAAATACTGGTGAAAAATGAATAATAATTGACAATGCTTCATCTAAGAAGGCAAACCAGCAAGAGTCATTCAAATTTAGCCATATAGCTATATTCTCTACTTCTACTTCTTATGGATGGAGCGCAATGAAAAGCAAGAGAAAATGAAGATGAAAGAAATACTGGTGAAAAAATGAATAATAATTGACAATGCTTCATCTAAGAAGGCAACCAGCAAGAGTCATTCAAATTTAGCCATATAGCTATATTCTCTACTTCTACTTCTTATGGATGGGAGTTGCAATAAAAAGCAAGAGAAATGAAGATGAAAGAAATGACTGGTGAAAAAATGAATAATAATTGGACAATGCTTCATCTAAGAAGGCTAAATCCAGCAGGAGCCGTCAAATTAGCCATATAGCTATATTCTACTTCTACTTCTTATGGATGGAGTTGCAATAAAAAGCAAGAGAAATGAAGATGAAAGAAATACTGGTGAAAAATGAATAATAATTGACAATGCTTCATCTAAGAAGGCTAACCAGCAGGAGTCATTCAAATTTAGCCATATAGCTATATTCTCTACTTCTACTTCTTATGGATGGGAGTTGCAATAAAAAGCAAGAGAAATGAAGATGAAAGAAATACTGGTGAAAATGAATAATAATTGACAATGCTTCATCTAAGAAGGCTAACCAGCAGGAGTCAGTCAACTAGCCATAGCTATTCTCTGCTCTCTACTTCTTATGGATGGGAGTTGCAATAAAAAGCAAGAGAAATGAAGATGAAAGAAATACTGGTGAAAAATGAATAATAATTACAATGCTTCATCTAAGAAGGCAAACCAGCAAGAGTCATTCAAATTTAGCCATATATATTCTCTACTTCTACTTCTTATGGAGGAGTTGCAATAAAAGCAAGAGAAATGAAGATGAAAGAAATACTAGTGAAAAATGAATAATAATTGCCAATGTCACATCTAAGAAGGCTAACCAGCAGGAGTCATTCAAATTTAGCCATATAGCTATATTCTCTACTGCTACTTCTTATAGATGGAGTTAAATAAAAGCAAGAGAAATGAAGATGAAAGAAATACTAGTGAAAAATGAATAATAATTGACAATGCTTCATCTAAGAAGGCTAACCAGCAGGAGTCATTCAAATTTAGCCATATAATATATTCTCTACTTCTATTTCTATGGATGGGAGTTGCAATAAAAAGCAAGAGAAATGAAGATGAAAGAAATACTGGTGAAAAATGAATAATAATTGACAATGCTTCATCTAAGAAGGAAATCAGCAGGAGTCATTCAAATTTAGCCATATAGCTATATTCTCTACTTCTACTCTATGTATGGGAGTTGCAATAAAAAGCAAGAGAAATGAAGATAAAAGAAATACTAGTGAAAAATGAATAATAATTGCCAATGCTTCATCTAAGGAAGGCTAACCAGCAGGAGTCATTCAAATTTAGCCATATAGCTATATTCTCTACTTCTACTTCTATGGATGGGAGTTGCAATAAAAAGCAAGAGAAATGAAGATGAAAAGAAATACTAGTGAAAAATGAATAATAATTGCCAATGCTTCATCTAAGAAGGCTAACCATGTGAGTCATTCAAAATTTAGCTATATAGTTATATTCTACTTCTATTTCTTATGGATGGGAGTTGCAATAAAAGCAAGAGAAATGAAGATGAAAGAAATACTAGTGAAAAATGAATAATAATTCACAATGCTTCATCTAAGAAGGCTAACCAGCAGGAGTCATTCAAATTTAGCCATATAGCTATATTCTACTTCTACTTCTTATGGATGGGAGTTGCAATAAAAAAGCAAGAGAAATGAAGATAAAAAGAAATACTAAGAAAAATGAAGAATAATTGCCAATGCTTCATCTAAGAAGGCTAACCAGCAGGAGTCATTCAAATGAAGCCATATAGCTATATTCTCTACTTCTACTTCTTATGGATGGGAGTTGCAATAAAAAGCAAGAGAATGAAGATGAAAGAAATACTAGTGAAAAATGAATAATAATTGACAATGCTTCATCTAAGAAGGCTAACCAGCAGGAGTCATTCAAATTTAGCCATATAGCTATATTCTCTCTACTTCTACTTCTTATGGATGGGAGTTGCAATAAAAAGCAAGAGAAAATGAAGATGAAAGAAATACTAGTGAAAAATGAATAATAATTGACAATGCTTCATCTAATATGAAGGCTAACCAGCAGGAGTCATTCAAATTTAGCCATATAGCTATATTCTCTACTTCTACTTCTTATGTATGGGAGTTGCAATAAAAGCAAGAGAAATGAAGATAAAAGAAATACTAGTGAAAAATGAATAATAATTGCCAATGCTTCATCCAAGAAGGCTAACCAGCAGGAGTCATTCAAATTTAGCCATATAGCTATATTCTCTACTTCTACTTCTTATGGATGGGAGTTGCAATAAAAAGCAAGAGAAATGAAGATGAAAGAAATACTAGTGAAAAATGAATAATAATTGACAATGCTTCATCTAAGAAGGCTAACCAGCAGGAGTCATTCAAATTTAGCCATATAGCTATATTCTCTACTTCTACTTCTTATGGATGGGAGTTGCAATAAAAAGCAAGAGAAATGAAGATAAAAGAAATACTAGTGAAAAATGAATAATAATTGCCAATGCTTCATCTAAGAAGGCTAACCAGCAGGAGTCATTCAAATTTAGCCATATAGCTATATTCTCTACTTCTACTTCTTATGGATGGGAGTTGCAATAAAAAAGCAAGAGAAATGAAGATGAAAGAAATACTAGTGAAAAATGAATAATAATTGACAATGCTTCATCTAAGAAGGCTAACCAGCAGGAGTCATTCAAATTTAGCCATATAGCTATATTCTCTACTTCTACTTCTTATGGATGGGAGTTGCAATAAAAAGCAAGAGAAATGAAGATGAAAGAAATACTGGTGAAAAATGAATAATAATTGACAATGCTTCATCTAAGAAGGCAAACCAGCAGGAGTCATTCAAATTTAGCCATATAGCTATATTCTCTACTTCTACTTCTTATGTATGGGAGTTGCAATAAAAAGCAAGAGAAATGAAGATAAAAGAAATACTAGTGAAAAATGAATAATAATTGCCAATGCTTCATCTAAGAAGGCTAACCAGCAGGAGTCATTCAAATTTAGCCATATAGCTATATTCTCTACTTCTACTTCTTATGGATGGGAGTTGCAATAAAAAGCAAGAGAAATGAAGATAAAAGAAATACTAGTGAAAAATGAATAATAATTGCCAATGCTTCATCTAAGAAGGCAAACCAGCAGGAGTCATTCAAATTTAGCCATATAGCTATATTCTCTACTTCTACTTCTTATGGATGGGAGTTGCAATAAAAAGCAAGAGAAATGAAGATGAAAGAAATACTGGTGAAAAATGAATAATAATTGACAATGCTTCATCTAAGAAGGCAAACCAGCAGGAGTCATTCAAATTTAGCCATATAGCTATATTCTCTACTTCTACTTCTTATAGATGGGAGTTGCAATAAAAAGCAAGAGAAATGAAGATGAAAGAAATACTGGTGAAAAATGAATAATAATTGACAATGCTTCATCTAAGAAGGCAAACCAGCAAGAGTCATTCAAATTTAGCCATATAGCTATATTCTCTACTTCTACTTCTTATGGATGGGAGTTGCAATAAAAAGCAAGAGAAATGAAGATAAAAGAAATCCTAGTGAAAAATGAATAATAATTGCCAATGCTTCATCTAAGAAGGCTAACCAGCAGGAAGTCATTCAAATTTAGCCATGTAAACTATATTCTCTACTTCTACTTCTTATGGATGGGAGTTGCAATAAAAAGCAAGAGAAATGAAGATAAAAGAAATCTAGTGAAGAAAAATGAATAATAATTGCCAATGCTTCATCTAAGAAGGCTAACCAGCAGGAGTCATTCAAATTTAGCCATATAGCTATATTCTCTACTTCTACTTCTTATGGATGGGAGTTGCAATAAAAAGCAAGAGAAATGAAGATAAAAGAAATCTAGTGAAAAATGAATAATAATTGCCAATGCTTCATCTAAGAAGGCTAACCAGCAGGAGTCATTCAAATTTAGCCATATAGCTATATTCTCTACTTCTACTTCTTATGGATGGGAGTTGCAATAAAAAGCAAGAGAAATGAAGATGAAAGAAATACTAGTGAAAAATGAATAATAATTGACAATGCTTCATTAAGAAGGCAAACCAGCAGGAGTCATTCAAATTTAGCCATATAGCTATATTCTCTACTTCTACATCTTATGGAAGGGAGTTGCAATAAAAAGCAAGAGAAATGAAGATGAAAGAAATACTGGTGAAAAATGAATAATAATTGACAATGCTTCATCTAAGAAGGCAAACCAGCAGGAGTCATTCAAATTTAGCCATATAGCTATA
Organism: Ascarosepion bandense; assembly: GCA_037127315.1. NCBI lineage: Eukaryota > Metazoa > Mollusca > Cephalopoda > Sepiida > Sepiidae > Ascarosepion > Ascarosepion bandense. The sequence continues at coordinate 4,228,563 of JBBBDQ010001892.1, read as the reverse complement.
TTCTCTACTTCTACATCTTATGGAAGGGAGTTGCAATAAAAAGCAAGAGAAATGAAGATGAAAGAAATACTGGTGAAAAATGAATAATAATTGACAATGCTTCATCTAAGAAGGCAAACCAGCAGGAGTCATTCAAATTTAGCCATATAGCTATATTCTCTACTTCTACTTCTTATGTATGGGAGTTGCAATAAAAAGCAAGAGAAATGAAGATAAAAGAAATCCTAGTGAAAAATGAATAATAATTGCCAATGCTTCATCTAAGAAGGCTAACCAGCAGGAGTCATTCAAATTTAGCCATATGGCTATATTCTCTACTTCTACTTCTTATGTATGGGAGTTGCAATAAAAAGCAAGAGAAATGAAGATGAAAGAAATACTGGTGAAAAATGAATAATAATTGACAATGCTTCATCTAAGAAGGCAAACCAGCAGGAGTCATTCAAATTTAGCATATAGCTATATTCTCTACTTCTACATCTTATGGAAGGGAGTTGCAATAAAAAGCAAGAGAAATGAAGATGAAAGAAATACTGGTGAAAAATGAATAATAGTGACAATGCTTCATCTAAGAAGGCAAACCAGCAGGAGTCATTCAAATTTAGCCATATAGCTATATTCTCTACTTCTACATCTTATGGAAGGAGTTGCAATAAAAAGCAAGAGAAATGAAGATGAAGAAATACTGGTGAAAAATGAATAATAATTGACAATGCTTCATCTAAGAAGGCAAACCAGCAGGGAGTCATTCAAATTTAGCCATATAGCTATATTCTCTACTTCTACTTCTTATGTATGGGAGTTGCAATAAAAAAGCAAAGAGAAATGAAGATGAAAGAAATACTAGTGAAAAATGAATAATAATTGACAATGCTTCATCTAAGAAGGCTAACCAGCAGGAGTCATTCAAATTTAGCCATATAGCTATATTCTCTACTTCTACATCTTATGAAGGAGTTGCAATAAAAAGCAAAAGAGAAATGAAGATGAAAGAAATACTGGTGAAAAATGAATAATAATTGACAATGCTTCATCTAAGAAGGCTAACCAGCAGGGTCATTCGAATTTAGCCATATAGCTATATTCTCTACTTCTACTTCTTATGTATGGGAGTTGCAATAAAAAAGCAAGAGAAATGAAGATGAAAGAAATACTAGTGAAAAATGAATAATAATTGACAATGCTTCATCTAAGAAGGCAAACCAGCAGGAGTCATTCAAATTTAGCCATATAGCTATATTCTCTACTTCTACATCTTATGGAAGGGAGTTGCAATAAAAAGCAAGAGAAATGAAGATGAAAGAAATCCTAGTGAAAAATGAATAATAATTGACAATGCTTCATCTAAGAAGGCAAACCAGCAGGAGTCATTCAAATCTAGCCATATATCTATATTCTCTACTTCTACTTCTTATGGATGGGAGTTGCAATAAAAAGCAAGAGAAATGAAGATGAAAGAAATACTAGTGAAAAATGAATAATAATTGCCAATGGCTCATCTAAGAAGGCTAACCAGCAGGAATCATTCAAATTTAGCCATATAGCTATATTCTCTACTTCTACTTCTTATGATGGGAGTTGCAATAAAAAGCAAGAGAAATGAAGATGAAAGAAATACTAGTGAAAAAATGAATAATAATTGACAATGCTTCATCTAAGAAGGCAAACCAGCAGAGTCATTCAAATTTAGCCATATAGCTATATTCTCTACTTCTACTTCTTATGGATGGGAGTTGCAATAAAAAGCAAGAGAAATGAAGATGAAAGAAATACTAGTAAAACAATAATAATTGCCAATGCTTCATCTAAGAAGGCTAACCAGCAGGAATCATTCAAATTTAGCCATATAGCTATATTCTCTACTTCTACTTCTTATGGATGGGAGTTGCAATAAAAAGCAAGAGAAATGAAGATGAAAGAAATACTAGTGAAAAATGAATAATAATTGCCAATGCTTCATCTAAGAAGGCTAATGTTATGAATCATTCAAATTTAGCCATATATATATTCTCTACTTCTACTTCTTATGTATGGGAGTTGCAATAAAAAGCAAGAGAAATGAAGATGAAAGAAATACTGGTGAAAAATGAATAATAATTGACAATGCTTCATCTAAGAAGGCAAACCAGCAGGAGTCATTCAAATTTAGCCATATAGCTATATTCTCTACTTCTACTTCTTATGGATGTGAGTTGCAATAAAAGCAAGAGAAATGAAGATGAAAGAAATACTAGTGAAAAATGAATAATAATTGACAATGCTTCATCTAAGAAGGCAAACCAGCAGGAGTCATTCAAATTTAGCCATATAGCTATATCACTTCTACTTCTTATGGATGTAAGTTGCAATAAAAAGCAAGAGAAAATGAAGATGAAAGAAATCCCAGTGAAAAATGAAAATAACAATTGACAATGCTTCATCTAAGAAGGCAAACCAGCAGGAGTCATTCAAATTTAGCCATATAGCTATATTCTTCTACTTCTACTTTATGGATGGAGTTGTACAAAAGCAAGAGAAATGAAGATGAAAGAAATCCTAGTGAAAAATGAATAATAACACAATGCTTCATCTAAGAAGGCAAATCAGCAGGAGTCATTCAAATTTAGCCATATAGCTATATTTCTACTTACTTATGGACGGGAGTTGCAATAAAAAAGCAAGAGAAATGAAGATAAAAGAAATCCTAGTGAAAATGAATAATAATTGACAATGCTTCATCTAAGAAGGCAAACCAGCAGGAGTCATTCAAATTTAGCCATATAGCTATATTCTCTACTTCTACTTCTTATGGATGGGAGTTGCAATAAAAAGCAAGAGAAATGAAGATGAAAGAAATCCTAGTGAAAAATGAATAATAATTGACAATGCTTCATCTGAGAAGGCTAACCAGCAGGAGTCATTCAAATTTAGCCATATAGCTATATTCTCTACTACTTCTTATGGATGGGAGTTGCAATAAAAAGCAAGAGAAATGAAGATGAAAGAAATCCTAGTGAAAAATGAATAATAATTGATAATGCTTCATCTGGAGAAGGCTAACCAGCAGGAAGCCACGTCCAAATTTAGCCATAGCTACATTCTCTACTTCTACTTCTGCTACAGATGGAGTTGTGTAAAAAGCAAGAGAAATGAAGATAAAAGAAATCCTAGTGAAAAATGAATAATAATTGACAATGCTTCATCTGAGAAGGCTAACCAGCAGAGTCATTCAAATTTAGCCATATAGCTATATTCTCTACTTCTACTTCTTATGGATGGGAGTTGCAATAAAAGCAAGAGAAATGAAGATGAAAGAAATCCTAGTGAAAATGAATAATAATTGACAATGCTTCACCTGAGAAGGCTAACCAGCAGGAGTCATTCAAATTTAGCCATATAGCTATATTCTCTACTTCTACTTCTTATGGATGGGAGTTGTAATAAAAAGCAAGAGAAATGAAGATAAAAGAAATCCTAGTGAAAAATGAATAATAATTGACAATGCTTCATCTGAGAAGGCTAACCAGCAGGAGTCATTCAAATTTCAGCCATATAGCTATATTCTCTACTTCTACTTCTTATGGATGGGAGTTGCAAAAAAAGCAAGAGAAATGAAGATGAAAGAAATCCTAGTGAAAAATGAATAATAATTGACAATGCTTCATCTAAGAAGGCAAACCAGCAGGAGTCATTCAAATTTAGCCATATAGCTATATTCTCTACTTCTACTTCTTATGGATGGGAGTTGCAATAAAAAAGCAAGAGAAATGAAGATGAAAGAAATCCTAGTGAAAAATGAATAATAATTGCCAATGCTTCATCTAAGAAGGCTAACCAGCAGGAATCATTCAAATTTAGCCATATAGCTATATTCTCTACTTCTACTTCTTATGGATGGGAGTTGCAATAAAAAGCAAGAGAAATGAAGATGAAAGAAATCCTAGTGAAAAATGAATAATAATTGACAATGCTTCATCTAAGAAGGCAAACCAGCAGGAGTCATTCAAATTTAGCCATATAGCTATATTCTCTACTTCTACTTATGGACGGGAGTTGCAATAAAAAGCAAGAGAAATGAAGATGAAAGAAATCCTAGTGAAAAATGAATAATAATTGACAATGCTTCATCTAAGAAGGCAAACCAGCAGGAGTCATTCAAATTTAGCCATATAGCTATATTCTCTACTTCTACTTATGGACGGGAGTTGCAATAAAAAGCAAGAGAAATGAAGATGAAAGAAATCCTAGTGAAAAATGAATAATAATTGACAATGCTTCATCTAAGAAGGCAAACCAGCAGGAGTCATTCAAATTTAGCCATATAGCTATATTCTCTACTTCTACTTCTTATGGATGGGAGTTGCAATAAAAAGCAAGAGAAATGAAGATGAAAGAAATCCTAGTGAAAAATGAATAATAATTGACAATGCTTCATCTAAGAAGGCAAACCAGCAGGAGTCATTCAAATTTAGCCATATAGCTATATTCTCTACTTCTACTTATGGACGGGAGTTGCAATAAAAAGGAAGAGAAATGAAGATGAAAGAAATCCTAGTGAAAAATGAAATAATAATTGACAATGCTTCATCTAAGAAGGCAAACCAGCAGGAGTCATTCAAATTTAGCCATATAGCCATATTCTCACTTCTACTATGGACGGGGAGCTATAATAAAAAGCAAGAGAAATGAAGATAAAAGAAATCCTAGTGAAAATGAATAATAATCGACAATGCTTCATCTAAGAAGGCAAAACCACAGGAGTCATTCAAATTTAGCCACATAGCCATATCTCTCTACTTCTACTTCTTATATGGAGCTGTAACAGAAAGCAAGAGAAATGAAGATGAAAGAAATCCTAGTGAAAAATGAATAATAATTGACAATGCTTCATCTAAGAAGGCAAACCAGCAGTGAGTCATTCAAATTTAATACATAGCTACATTCTACTTACTTCTTATGGATGGGAGTTGCAATAAAAGCAAGAGAAATGAAGATGAAAGAAATCCTATGGAAAATGAATAATAATTGACAATGCTTCATCTAAGAAGGCAAACCAGCAGAGTCATTCAAATTTAGCCATATAGCTATATTTCACTTCTACTATGGACGGGAGTTGTAACAAGTGCGAAAGAGAAATAAAGACAAAAGAAATCCAGGTGAAAATGAATAATAATTGGAGACAATGCTTCATCTAAGAAGGCAAACCAGCAGCAGGAGTCATTCAAATTTAGCCATAGCTATATTCTACTTCTACTTCTTATGGATGGGAGTTGCAATAAAAAGCAAGAGAAAATGAAGAAGGAAAGAAATCCTAGTGAAAAATGAATAATAATTTGACAATGCTTCATCTAAGAAGGCAAACCAGCAGGAGCTTCATTCAAATATAGCCATATAGCTGTTATCTCTTACTGCCTTCTTATGAAGGAGTTGCAATAAAAGCAAGAAAGAAATGAAGATTAAAAAGAAATCCTAGTGAAAATGAATAATAACGACAATGCTTCATCTAAGAAGGCAAACCAGCAGGAGTCATTCAAATTTAAAGAAAGAGACGGTATTCTCATTTCTACTTATGGACGGGAGTTGCAATAAAAAGCAAGAGAAATGAAGATAAAAGAAATCCTAGTGAAAAATGAATAATAATTGACAATGCTTCATCTAAGAAGGCAAACCAGCAGGAGTCATTCAAATTTAGCCAGAGAAGCATTTCTACTTCTACTTCTTATGGATGGGAGTTGCAATAAAAAGCAAGAGAAATGAAGATGAAAGAAATACTGGTGAAAATGAATAATAATCGCCAATGCTTCATCTAAGAAGGCTAACCAGCAGGAGGCATTCAAATTTAGCCATATAGCTATATTCTCTGGGCCTTCACTTATATTTGTTGCAATAAAAGCAAGAGAAAGAAGATAAAAGAAACTGAAAAGGGAAAATGCAATAATAATAATTGACAACTTCTCATCTAAGAAGGCAAACCAGCAGGAGTCATTCAAATTTAGCCATATAGCTATATTCTCACTTCTACTTTTTTATGGGATGGAGTTGCAATAAAAAGCAAGAGAAATGAAGATAAAAGAAATCCTAGTGAAAAATGAATAATAATTGACAATGCTTCATCTAAGAAGGCAAACCAGCAGTAGTCATTCAAATTTAGCCATATAGCTATATTCTCTACTTCTACTTCTTATGGATGGGAGTTGCAATAAAAAGCAAGAGAAATGAAGATGAAAGAAATACTGGTGAAAAATGAATAATAATCGCCAATGCTTCATCTAAGAAGGCTAACCAGCAGGAGGTCATTCAAATTTAGCCATATAGCTATATTCTCTACTTCTACTTCTTATGGATGGGAGTTGCAATAAAAAGCAAGAGAAATGAAGATGAAAGAAATACTAGTGAAAAATGAATAATAATTGCCAATGCTTCATCTAAGAAGGCTAACCAGCAGGAGTCATTCAAATTTAGCCATATAGCTATATTCTCTACTTCTACTTCTTATGGATGGGAGTTGCAATAAAAAGCAAGAGAAATGAAGATGAAAGAAATACTAGTGAAAAATGAATAATAATTGCCAATGCTTCATCTAAGAAGGCTAACCAGCAGGAGTCATTCAAATTTAGCCAGATAGCTATATTCTCTACTTCTACTTCTTATGGATGGGAGTTGCAATAAAAAGCAAGAGAAATGAAGATGAAAGAAATACTAGTGAAAAATGAATAATAATTGCCAATGCTTCATCTAAGAAGGCTAACCAGCAGGAGTCATTCAAATTTAGCCATATAGCTATATTCTCTACTTCTACTTCTTATGGATGGGAGTTGCAATAAAAAAGCAAGAGAAATGAAGATGAAAGAAATACTAGTGAAAAATGAATAATAATTGCCAATGCTTCATCTAAGAAGGCTAACCAGCAGGAGTCATTCAATTTAGCCATATAGCTATATTCTCTACTTCTACTTCTTATGGATGGGAGTTGCAATAAAAAAGCAAGAGAAATGAAGATGAAAGAAATACTAGTGAAAAATGAATAATAATCGCCAATGCTTCATCTAAAGCTAACCAGCAGGAGGCATTCAAATTTAGCCATATAGCTATATTCTCTACTTCTACTTCTTATGGATGGGGAGTTGCAATAAAAAGCAAGAGAAATGAAGATGAAAGAAATACTAGTGAAAAATGAATAATAATTGCCAATGCTTCATCTAAGAAGGCTAACCAGCAGGAGTCATTCAAATTTAGCCATATAGCTATATTCTCTACTTCTACTTCTTATGGATGGGAGTTGCAATAAAAAGCAAGAGAAATGAAGATGAAAGAAATACTAGTGAAAAATGAATAATAATCGCCAATGCTTCATCTAAGAAGGCTAACCAGCAGGAGTCATTCAAATTTAGCCATATAGCTATATTCTCTGCTTCTACTTCTTATGGATGGGAGTTGCAATAAAAAGCTTAAAGAAGAGAGAAATGAAGATGAAAGAAATACTAGTGAAAAATGAATAATAATTGCCAATGCTTCATCTAAGAAGGCTAACCAGCAGGAGTCATTCAAATTTAGCCATATAGCTATATTCTCTCTTCTACTTCTTATGGATGGGAGTTGCAATAAAAAGCAAGAGAAATGAAGATGAAAGAAATACTAGTGAAAAATGAATAATAATTGCCAATGCTTCATCTAAGAAGGCTAACCAGCAGGAGTCATTCAAATTTAGCCATATAGCTATATTCTCTACTTCTACTTCTTATGGATGGGAGTTGCAATAAAAAAGCAAGAGAAATGAAGATGAAAGAAATACTAGTGAAAAATGAATAATAATCGCCAATGCTTCATCTAAGAAGGCTAACCAGCAGGAGGCATTCAAATTTAGCCATATAGCTATATTCTCTACTTCTACTTCTTATGGATGGGAGTTGCAATAAAAAGCAAGAGAAATGAAGATGAAAGAAATACTAGTGAAAAATGAATAATAATTGCCAATGCTTCATCTAAGAAGGCTAACCAGCAGAATTATTCAAATTTAGCCATATAGCTATATTCTCTACTTCTACTTCTTATGGATGGGAGTTGCAATAAAAAGCAAGAGAAATGAAGATGAAAGAAATACTAGTGAAAAATGAATAATAATTGCCAATGCTTCATCTAAGAAGGCTAACCAGCAGGAGTCATTCAAATTTAGCCATATAGCTATATTCTCTACTTCTACTTCTTATGGATGGGAGTTGCAATAAAAAGCAAGAAAGGAAATGAAGATGAAAGAAATACTAGTGAAAAATGAATAATAATCGCCAATGCTTCATCTAAGAAGGCTAACCAAGCAGGAGGCATTCAAATTTAGCCATATAGCTATATTCTCTACTTCTACTTCTTATGGATGGGAGTTGCAATAAAAAGCAAGAGAAATGAAGATGAAAGAAATACTAGTGAAAAATGAATAATAATTGCCAATGCTTCATCTAAGAAGGCTAACCAGCAGGAGTCATTCAAATTTAGCCATATAGCTATATTCTCTACTTCTACTTCTTATGGATGGGAGTTGCAATAAAAAGCAAGAGAAATGAAGATGAAAGAAATACTAGTGAAAAATATAATAATCGCCAATGCTTCATCTAGAAGGCTAACCAGCTTGGGAGTCATTCAAATTTAGCCATATAGCTATATTCTCTACTTCTACTTCTTATGGATGGGAGTTGCAATAAAAAGCAAGAGAAATGAAGATGAAAGAAATACTAGTGAAAAATGAATAATAATTGCCAATGCTTCATCTAAGAAGGCTAACCAGCAGGAGTCATTCAAATTTAGCCATATAGCTATATTCTCTACTTCTACTTCTTATGGATGGGAGTTGCAATAAAAAGCAAGAGAAATGAAGATGAAAGAAATACTAGTGAAAAATGAATAATAATTGCCAATGCTTCATCTAAGAAGGCTAACCAGCAGGAGTCATTCAAATTTAGCCATATAGCTATATTCTCTACTTCTACTTCTTATGGATGGGAGTTGCAATAAAAAAGCAAGAAGAAAATGAAGATGAAAGAAATACTAGTGAAAAATGAATAATAATCGCCAATGCTTCATCTAAGAAGGCTAACCAGCAGGAGGCATTCAAATTTAGCCACCTGCTTCTATATTCTCTACTTCTACTTCTTTATGGATGGGAGTTGCAATAAAAAGCAAGAGAAATGAAGATGAAAGAAATACTAGTGAAAAATGAATAATTGCCAATGCTTCATCTAAGAAGGCTAACCAGCAGGAGTCATTCAAATTTAGCCATATAGCTATATTCTACTTCTACTTCTTATGGATGGGAGTTGCAATAAAAAAGCAAGAGAAATGAAGATGAAAGAAATACTGGTAAAGAAAAATGAATAATAATCGCCAATGCTTCATCTAAGAAGGCTAACCAGCAGGAAAGCATTCAAATTTAGCCATATAGCTATATTCTCTACTTCTACTTCTTATGGATGGGAGTTGCAATAAAAAGCAAGAGAAATGAAGATGAAAGAAATAACATTGAAAAATGAATAATAATTGCCAATGCTTCATCTAAGAAGGCTAACCAGCAGGAGTCATTCAAATTTAGCCATATAGCTATATTCTCTACTTCTGCTAACATGGATGGGAGTTGCAATAAAAAGCAAGAGAAATGAAGATGAAAGAAATGCTAGTGAAAAATGAATAATAATCGCCAATGCTTCATCTAAGAATGCTAACCAGCAGGAGTCATTCAAATTTAGCCATATAGCTATATTCTCTACTTCTACTTCTTATGGATGGGAGTTGCAATAAAAAGCAAGAGAAATGAAGATGAAAGAAATACTAGTGAAAAATGAATAATTGCCAATGCTTCATCTAAGAAGGCTAACCAGCAGGAGTCATTCAAATTTAGCCATATAGCTATATTCTCTACTTCTACTTCTTATGGATGGGAGTTGCAATAAAAAGCAAGAGAAATGAAGATGAAAGAAATACTAGTGAAAAATGAATAATAATTGCCAATGCTTCATCTAAGAAGGCTAACCAGCAGGAGTCATTCAAATTTAGCCATATAGCTATATTCTCTACTTCTACTTCTTATGGATGGGGTTACCCAATAAAAAAGCAAGAAAATGAAGATGAAAGAAATACTAGTGAAAAATGAATAATAATCGCCAATGCTTCATCTAAGAAGGCTAACCAGCAGGAGGCATTCAAATTTAGCCATATAGCTATATTCTCTACTTCTACTTCTTATGGATGGGAGTTGCAATAAAAAGCAAGAGAAATGAAGATGAAAGAAATACTAGTGAAAAATGAATAATAATTGCCAATGCTTCATCTAAGAAGGCTAACCAGCAGGAGTCATTCAAATTTAGCCATATAGCTATATTCTCTACTTCTACTTCTTATGGATGGGAGTTGCAATAAAAAGCAAGAGAAATGAAGATGAAAGAAATACTAGTGAAAAATGAATAATAATTGCCAATGCTTCATCTAAGAGGCTAACCAGCAGGAGTCATTCAAATTTAGCCATATAGCTATATTCTCTACTTCTACTTCTTATGGATGGGAGTTGCAATAAAAAAGCAAGAGAAATGAAGATGAAAGAAATACTAGTGAAAAATGAATAATAATCGCCAATGCTTCATCTAAGAAGGCTAACCAGCAGGAGGCATTCAAATTTAGCCATATAGCTATATTCTCTACTTCTACTTCTTATGGATGGGAGTTGCAATAAAAAGCAAGAGAAATGAAGATGAAAGAAATACTAGTGAAAAATGAATAATAATTGCCAATGCTTCATCTAAGAAGGCTAACCAGCAGGAGTCATTCAAATTTAGCCATATAGCTATATTCTCTACTTCTACTTCTTATGGATGGGAGTTGCAATAAAAAGCAAGAGAAATGAAGATGAAAGAAATACTAGTGAAAAATGAATAATAATCGCCAATGCTTCATCTAAGAAGGCTAACCAGCAGGAGTCATTCAAATTTAGCCATATAGCTATATTCTCTACTTCTACTTCTTATGGATGGGAGTTGCAATAAAAGCAAGAGAATGAAGATGAAAAGAAATACTAGTGAAAAATGAATAATTGCCAATGCTTCATCTAAGAAGGCTAACCAGCAGGAGTCATTCAAATTTAGCCATATAGCTATATTCTCTACTTCTACTTCTTATGGATGGGAGTTGCAATAAAAAGCAAAGAGAAATGAAGATGAAGAAATACTAGTGAAAAATGAATAATAATTGCCAATACTTCATAAGAAGGCTAATAGCAGGAGTCATTCAAATTTAGCCATATAGCTATATTCTCTACTTCTACTTCTTATGGATGGGAGTTGCAATAAAAAGCAAGAGAAATGAAGATGAAAGAAATACTAGTGAAAAATGAATAATAATCGCCAATGCTTCATCTAAGAAGGCTAACCAGCAGGAGAGCATTCAAATTTAGCCATGTAAACTCATATTCTCTCTTCTACTTCTTATGGATGGGAGTTGCAATAAAAGAAAGCAAGAGAAATGAAAGATGAAAGAAATACTAGTGAAAAATGAATAATAATTGCCAATGCTTCATCTAAGAAGGCTAACCAGCAGGAGTCATTCAAATTTAGCCATATAGCTATACTCTCTACTTCTAACTTCTTATGGATGGGAGTTGCAATAAAAAGCAAGAGAAATGAAAGACAGAAAATGCTAGTGAAAAATGAATAATAATTGCCAATGCTTCATCTAAGAAGGCTAACCAGCAGGAGTCATTCAAATTTAGCCATATAGCTATATTCTCTACTTCTACTTCTTATGGATGGGAGTTGCAATAAAAAAGCAAGAGAAATGAAGATGAAAGAAATACTAGTGAAAAATGAATAATAATCGCCAATGCTTCATCTAAGAAGGCTAACCAGCAGGAGGCATTCAAATTTAGCCATATAGCTATATTCTCTACTTCTACTTCTTATGGATGGGAGTTGCAATAAAAAGCAAAAGAAATGAAGATGAAAGAAATACTAGTGAAAAATGAATAATAATTGCCAATGCTTCATCTAAGAAGGCTAACCAGCAGGAGTCATTCAAATTTAGCCATATAGCTATATTCTCTACTTCTACTTCTTATGGATGGGAGTTGCAATAAAAAGCAAGAGAAATGAAGATGGAAAGAAATACTAGTGAAAAATGAATAATAATTGCCAATGCTTCATCTAAGAAGGCTAACCATCAGGAGTCATTCAAATTTAGCCATATAGCTATATTCTCTACTTCTACTTCTTATGGATGGGAGTTGCAATAAAAAGCAAGAGAAATGAAGATGAAAGAAATCCTAGTGAAAAATGAATAATAATTGACAATGCTTCATCTAAGAAGGCTAACCAGCAGGAGTCATTCATATTTAGCCATATAGCTATATTCTCTACTTCTACTTCTTATGGATGGGAGTTGCAATAAAAGCAAAAGAGAAATGAAGATGAAAGAAATCCTAGTGAAAAATGAATAATAATTGACAATGCTTCATCTAAGAAGGCTAACCAGCAGGAGTCATTCATATTTAGCCATATAGCTATATTCTCTCTTCTACTTCTTATGGATGGGAGTTGCAATAAAAAGCAAGAGAAATGAAGATGAAAGAAATACTAGTGAAAAATGAATAATAATTGACAATGCTTCATCTAAGAAGGCTAACCATCCAGGAGTCATTCAAATTTAGCCATATGTATATTCTCTACTTCTACTTCTTATGGATGGGAGTTGCAATAAAAAGCAAGAGAAATGAAGATGAAAGAAATCTAGTAGAAAATGAATAATAATTGACAATGCTTCATCTAAGAAGGCTAACCATCAGGAGTCATTCAAATTTAGCCATATAGCTATATTCTCTACTTCTACTTCTTATGGATGGGAGTTGCAATAAAAAGCAAGAGAAATGAAGATGAAAGAAATCCTAGTGAAAAATGAATAATAATTGACAATGCTTCATCTAAGAAGGCTAACCATCAGGAGTCATTCATATTTAGCCATATAGCTATATTCTCTACTTCTACTTCTTATGGATGGGAGTTGCAATAAAAAGCAAGAGAAATGAAGATGAAAGAAATCCTGAGGCTGAAAAATGAATAATAATTGACAATGCTTCATCTAAGAAGGCTAACCATCAGGAGTCATTCAAATTTGTATATAGCTATATTCTCTACTTCTACTTCTTATGGATGGGAGTTGCAATAAAAAAGCAAGAGAAATGAAGATGAAAGAAATCCTAGTGAAAAATGAATAATAATTGACAATGCTTCATCTAAGAAGGCTAACCATCAGGAGTCATTCAAATTTAGCCATATAGCTATATTCTCTCTACTTCTACTTCTTATGGATGGGAGTTGCAATAAAAAGCAAGAGAAATGAAGATGAAAGAAATCTAGTGAAAAATGAATAATAATTTGTGTGCTTCATCGAAGAAGGCTAACCAGCAGGAGTCATTCATATTTAGCCATATAGCTATATTCTCTACTTCTACTTCTTATGGATGGGAGTTGCAATAAAAAGCAAGAGAAATGAAGATGAAAGAAATCCTAGTGAAAAATGAATAATAATTGACAATGCTTCATCTAAGAAGGCTAACCATCAGGAGTCATTCAAATTTAGCCATATAGCTATATTCTCTACTTCTACTTCTTTATGGATGGGAGTTGCAATAAAAAGCAAGAGAAAATGAAGATGAAAGAAATCCTAGTGAAAAATGAATAATAATTGACAATGCTTCATCTAAGAAGGCTAACCATCAGGAGTCATTCAAATTTAGCCATATAGCTATATTCTCTACTTCTACTTCTTATGGATGGGAGTTGCAATAAAAAGCAAGAGAAATGAAGATGAAAGAAGTACTAGTGAAAAATGAATAATAATTGACAATGCTTCATCTAAGAAGGCTAACCAGCAGGAGTCATTCATATTTAGCCATATAGCTATATTCTCTACTTCTACTTCTTATGGATGGGAGTTGCAATAAAAAGCAAGAGAAATGAAGATGAAAGAAGTACTAGAGGAAAATGAATAATAATTGACAATGCTTCATCTAAGAAGGCTAACCAGCAGGAGTCATTCATATTTAGCCATATAGCTATATTCTCTACTTCTACTTCTTATGGATGGGAGTTGCAATAAAAAAGCAAGAGAAATGAAGATGAAAGAAGTACTAGTGAAAATGAATAATAATTGACAATGCTTCATCTAAGAAGGCTAACCAGCAGGAGTCATTCATATTTAGCCATATAGCTATATTCTCTACTTCTACTTCTTATGGATGGGAGTTGCAATAAAAAAGCAAGAGAAATGAAGATGAAAGAAGTACTAGTGAAAAATGAATAATAATTGACAATGCTTCATCTAAGAAGGCTAACCAGCAGTGAGTCATTCATATTTAGCCATATAGCTATATTCTCTACTTCTACTTCTTATGGATGGGAGCTGCAATAAAAGCAAGAGAAATGAAGATGAAAGAAGTACTAGTGAAAAATGAATACTGACAATGCTTCATCTAAGAAGGCTAACCAGCAGGAGTCATTCATATTTAGCCATATAGCTATATTCTCTACTTCTACTTCTTATGGATGGGAGTTGCAATAAAAGCAAGAGAAATGAAGATGAAAGAAGTACTAGTGAAAAATGAATAATAATTGCCAATGCTTCATCTAAGAAGGCTAACCAGCAGGAGTCATTCAAATTTAGCCATATAGCTATATTCTCTACTTCTACTTCTTATGGATGGGAGTTGCAATAAAAAGCAAGAGAAATGAAGATGAAAGAAGTACTAGTGAAAATGAATAATAATTGCCAATGCTTCATCTAAGAAGGCTAACCAGCAGGAGTCATTCATATTTAGCCATATAGCTATATTCTCTACTTCTACTTCTTATGGATGGGAGTTGCAATAAAAAAGCAAGAGAAATGAAGATGAAAGAAGTACTAGTGAAAATGAATAATAATTGACAATGCTTCATCTAAGAAGGCTAACCAGCAGGAGTCATTCAAATTTAGCCATATAGCTATATTCTCTACTTCTACTTCTTATGGATGGGAGTTGCAATAAAAAGCAAGAGAAATGAAGATGAAAGAAATACTAGTGAAAAATGAATAATAATTGACAATGCTTCATCTAAGAAGGCTAACCAGCAGGAGTCATTCAAATTTAGCCATAGCTATATTCTCTACTTCTACTCTTATGGATGGGAGTTGCAATAAAAAGCAAGAGAAATGAAGATGAAAGAAATACTAGTGAAAAATGAATAATAATTGCCAATGCTTCATCTAAGAAGGCTAACCAGCAGGAGTCATTCAAATTTAGCCATATAGCTATATTCTCTACTTCTACTCTTTATGGATGGGAGTTGCAATAAAAAGCAAGAGAAATGAAGATGAAAGAAATACTAGTGAAAATGAATAATAATTGCCAATGCTTCATCTAAGAAGGCTAACCAGCAGGAGTCATTCAAATTTAGCCATATAGCTATATTCTCTACTTCTACTTCTTATGGATGGGAGTTGCAATAAAAAGCAAGAGAAATGAAGATGAAAAAGAAATACTAGTGAAAATGAATAATAATTGCCAATGCTTCATCTAAGAAGGCTAACCAGCAGGAGTCATTCAAATTTAGCCATATAGCTATATTCTCTACTTCTACTTCTTATGGATGGGAGTTGCAATAAAAAAGCAAGAGAAATGAAGATGAAAGAAATACTAGTGAAAATGAATAATAATTGCCAATGTCATCTAAGAAGGCTAACCAGCAGGAGTCATTCAAATTTAGCCATATAGCTATATTCTCTACTTCTACTTCTTATGGATGGGAGTTGCAATAAAAAAGCAAGAGAAATGAAGATGAAAGAAATACTAGTGAAAATGAATAATAATTGCCAATGCTTCATCTAAGAAGGCTAACCAGCAGGAGTCATTCAAATTTAGCCATATAGCTATATTCTTTACTTCTACTTCTTATGGATGGGAGTTGCAATAAAAAGCAAGAGAAATGAAGATGAAAGAAATACTAGTGAAAATGAATAATAATTGCCAATGCTTCATCTAAGAAGGCTAACCAGCAGGAGTCATTCAAATTTAGCCATAGCTATATTCTCTACTTCTACTTCTTATGGATGGGAGTTGCAATAAAAAAGCAAGAGAAATGAAGATGAAAGAAATACTAGTGAAAAAAATGGTAACAATAATTGAAGCAATGCTTCATCCAAGAAGACAACCTGTTGTGAGTCATCTAAATTAGCCATACAGTTGTTATTCTGCCGATCACTTCTTATGGATAGCTGCATGTGTGTGTGAGAAGCTTAGTGATGAGAAAATATCTGAGTGAAAAATGAATAATAAATTTCAAGCACAAGCCATCTAAGAAGGCTAACCAGCAGGAGTCATTCAAATTTAGCCATATAGCTATATTCTCTACTTCTACTTCTTATGGATGGGAGTTGCAATAAAAAGCAAGAGAAATGAAGATGAAAGAAATACTAGTGAAAATGAATAATAATTGCCAATGCTTCATCTAAGAAGGCTAACCAGCAGGAGTCATTCAAATTTAGCCATATAGCTATATTCTCTACTTCTACTTCTTATGGATGGGAGTTGCAATAAAAAAAAGCAAGAGAAATGAAGATGAAAGAAATACTAGTGAAAAATGAATAATAATTGACAATGCTTCATCTAAGAAGGCTAACCAGCAGGAGTCATTCAAATTTAGCCATATAGCTATATTCTCTACTTCTACTTCTTATGGATGGGAGTTGCAATAAAAAAGCAAGAGAAATGAAGATGAAAGAAATACTAGTGAAAAATGAATAATAATTGACAATGCTTCATCTAAGAAGGCTAACCAGCAGGAGTCATTCAAATTCAGCCATATAGCTATATTCTCTACTTCTACTTCTTATGGATGGGAGTTGCAATAAAAAAGCAAGAGAAATGAAGATGAAAGAAATACTAGTGAAAAATGAATAATAATTGACAATGCTTCATCTAAGAAGGCTAACCAGCAGGAGTCATTCAAATTTAGCCATATAGCTATATTCTCTACTTCTACTTCTTATGGATGGGAGTTGCAATAAAAAAGCAAGAGAAAATGAAGATGAAAGAAATACTAGTGAAAAATGAATAATAATTGCCAATGCTTCATCTAAGAAGGCTAACCAGCAGGAGTCATTCAAATTTAGCCATATAGCTATATTCTCTACTTCTACTTCTTATGGATGGGAGTTGCAATAAAAAGCAAGAGAAATGAAGATGAAAGAAATACTAGTGAAAAATGAATAATAATTGCCAATGCTTCATCTAAGAAGGCTAACCAGCAGGAGTCATTCAAATTTAGCCATATAGCTATATTCTCTACTTCTACTTCTTATGGATGGGAGTTGCAATAAAAAAGCAAGAGAAATGAAGATGAAAGAAATACTAGTGAAAATGAATAATAATTGCCAATGCTTCATCTAAGAAGGCTAACCAGCAGGAGTCATTCAAATTTAGCCATATAGCTATATTCTCTACTTCTACTTCTTATGGATGGGAGTTGCAATAAAAAGCAAGAGAAATGAAGATGAAAGAAATACTAGTGAAAAATGAATAATAATTGCCAATGCTTCATCTAAGAAGGCTAACCAGCAGGAGTCATTCAAATTTAGCCATATAGCTATATTCTCTACTTCTACTTTTATGGATGGGAGTTGCAATAAAAAGCAAGAGAAATGAAGATGAAAGAAATACTAGTGAAAAATGAATAATAATTGCCAATGCTTCATCTAAGAAGGCTAAACTTCAGCAGGAGTCATTCAAATTTAGCCATAGCTATATTCTCTACTTCTACTTCTTATGGATGGGAGTTGCAATAAAAAGCAAGAGAAATGAAGATGAAAGAAATACTAGTGAAAATGAATAATAATTGCCAATGCTTCATCTAAGAAGGCTAACCAGCAGGAGTCATTCAAATTTAGCCATATAGCTATATTCTCTACTTCTACTTCTTATGGATGGGAGTTGCAATAAAAAAGCAAGAGAAATGAAGATGAAAGAAATACTAGTGAAAAATGAATAATAATTGCCAATGCTTCATCTAAGAAGGCTAACCAGCAGGAGTCATTCAAATTTAGCCATAGCCATATTCTACTTCTACTTCTTATGGATGGGGGAGTTGCACAAAAAGCAAGAGAAATGAAGATGAAAGAAATACTAGTGAAAATGAATAATAATTGCCAATGCTTCATCTAAGAAGGCTAACCAGCAGGAGTCATTCAAATTTAGCCATATAGCTATATTCTCTACTTCTACTTCTTATGGATGGGAGTTGCAATAAAAAGCAAGAGAAATGAAGATGAAAGAAATACTAGTGAAAAATGAATAATAATTGCCAATGCTTCATCTAAGAAGGCTAACCAGCAGGAGTCATTCAAATTTAGCCATATAGCTATATTCTCTACTTCTACTTCTTATGGATGGGAGTTGCAATAAAAAGCAAGAGAAATGAAGATGAAAGAAATACTAGTGAAAAATGAATAATAATTGCCAATGCTTCATCTAAGAAGGCTAACCAGCAGGAGTCATTCAAATTTAGCCATATAGCTATATTCTCTACTTCTACTTCTTATGGATGGGAGTTGCAATAAAAAGCAAGAGAAATGAAGATGAAAGAAATACTAGTGGAAAAAATGAATAATAATTGCCAATGTTTCATCTAAGAAGGCTAACCAGCAGGAGTCATTCAAATTTAGCCATATAGCTATATTCTACTTCTACTTTATGGATGGGAGTTGCAATAAAAAGCAAGAGAAATGAAGATGAAAGAAATACTAGTGAAAATGAATAATAATTGACAATGCTTCATCTAAGAAGGCTAACCAGCAGGAGTCATTCAAATTTAGCCATATAGCTATATTCCCCTACTTCTTATGGATGGGAGTTGCAATAAAAAAGCAAGAGAAATGAAGATGAAAGAAATACTAGTGAAAAATGAATAATAATTGACAATGCTTCATCTAAGAAGGCTAACCAGCAGGAGTCATTCAAATTTAGCCATATAGCTATATTCTCTACTTCTACTTCTTATGGATGGGAGTTGCAATAAAAAAGCAAGAGAAATGAAGATGAAAGAAATACTAGTGAAAAATGAATAATAATTGACAATGCTTCATCTAAGAAGGCTAACCAGCAGGAGTCATTCAAATTTAGCCATATAGCTATATTCCTATTCTCTACTTCTACTTCTTATGGATGGGAGTTGCAATAAAAAAGCAAGAGAAATGAAGATGAAAGAAATACTAGTGAAAAATGAATAATAATTGCCAATGCTTCATCTAAGAAGGCTAACCAGCAGGAGTCATTCAAATTTAGCCATATAGCTATATTCTCTACTTCTACTTCTATGGATGGGAGTTGCAATAAAAAGCAAGAGAAATGAAGATGAAAGAAATACTAGTGAAAAATGAATAATAATTGCCAATGCTTCATCTAAGAAGGCTAACCAGCAGGAGTCATTCAAATTTAGCCATATAGCTATATTCTCTACTTCTACTTCTTATGGATGGGAGTTGCAATAAAAGCAAGAGAAATGAAGATGAAAGAAATACTAGTGAAAAATGAATAATAATTGCCAATGCTTCATCTAAGAAGGCTAACCAGCAGGAGTCATTCAAATTTAGCCATATAGCTATATTCTCTACTTCTTACTTCTATGGATGGGAGTTGCAATAAAAAGCAAGAGAAATGAAGATGAAAGAAATACTAGTGAAAAATGAATAATAATTGCCAATGCTTCATCTAAGAAGGCTAACCAGCAGGAGTCATTCAAATTTAGCCATATAGCTATATTCTCTACTTCTACTTCTTATGGATGGGAGTTGCAATAAAAGCAAGAGAAATGAAGATGAAAGAAATACTAGTGAAAATGAATAATAATTGCCAATGCTTCATCTAAGAAGGCTAACCAGCAGGAGTCATTCAAATTTAGCCATATAGCTATATTCTCTACTTCTACTTATGGATGGGAGTTGCAATAAAAAAGCAAGAGAAATGAAGATGAAAGAAATACTAGTGAAAAATGAATAATAATTGACAATGCTTCATCTAAGAAGGCTAACCAGCAGGAGTCATTCAAATTTAGCCATATAGCTATATTCTCTACTTCTACTTCTTATGGATGGGAGTTGCAATAAAAAAGCAAGAGAAATGAAGATGAAAGAAATACTAGTGAAAAATGAATAATAATTGACAATGCTTCATCTAAGAAGGCTAACCAGCAGGAGTCATTCAAATTTAGCCATATAGCTATATTCTCTACTTCTACTTCTTATGGATGGGAGTTGCAATAAAAAGCAAGAGAAATGAAGATGAAAGAAATACTAGTGAAAAATGAATAATAATTGACAATGCTTCATCTAAGAAGGCTAACCAGCAGGAGTCATTCAAATTTAGCCATATAGCTATATTCTCTACTTCTACTTCTTATGGATGGGAGTTGCAATAAAAAAGCAAGAGAAATGAAGATGAAAGAAATACTAGTGAAAAATGAATAATAATTGACAATGCTTCATCTAAGAAGGCTAACCAGCAGGAGTCATTCAAATTTAGCCATATAGCTATATTCTCTACTTCTACTTCTTATGGATGGGAGTTGCAATAAAAAAGCAAGAGAAATGAAGATGAAAGAAATACTAGTGAAAAAAATGAATAATAATTGACAATGCTTCATCTAAGAAGGCTAACCAGCAGGAGTCATTCAAATTTAGCCATATAGCTATATTCTCTACTTCTACTTCTTATGGATGGGAGTTGCAATAAAAAGCAAGAGAAATGAAGATGAAAGAAATACTAGTGAAAAAAATGAATAATAATTGACAATGCTTCATCTAAGAAGGCTAACCAGCAGGAGTCATTGAAATTTAGCCATATAGCTATATTCTCTACTTCTACTTCTTATGGATGGGAGTTGCAATAAAAAAGCAAGAGAAATGAAGATGAAAGAAATACTAGTGAAAAATGAATAATAATTGACAATGCTTCATCTAAGAAGGCTAACCAGCAGGAGTCATTCAAATTTAGCCATATAGCTATATTCTCTACTTCTACTTCTTATGGATGGGAGTTGCAATAAAAAGCAAGAGAAATGAAGATGAAAGAAATACTAGTGAAAAATGAATAATAATTGACAATGCTTCATCTAAGAAGGCTAACCAGCAGGAGTCATTCAAATTTAGCCATATAGCTATATTCTCTACTTCTACTTCTTATGGATGGGAGTTGCAATAAAAAAGCAAGAGAAATGAAGATGAAAGAAATACTAGTGAAAAATGAATAATAATTGCCAATGCTTCATCTAAGAAGGCTAACCAGCAGGAGTCATTCAAATTTAGCCATATAGCTATATTCTCTACTTCTACTTCTTATGGATGGGAGTTGCAATAAAAAAGCAAGAGAAATGAAGATGAAAGAAATACTAGTGAAAAATGAATAATAATTGGCAATGCTTCATCTAAGAAGGCTAACCAGCAGGAGTCATTCAAATTTAGCCATATAGCTATATTCTCTACTTCTACTTCTTATGGATGGGAGTTGCAATAAAAAGCAAGAGAAATGAAGATGAAAGAAATACTAGTGAAAAATGAATAATAATTGCCAATGCTTCATCTAAGAAGGCTAACCAGCAGGAGTCATTCAAATTTAGCCATATAGCTATATTCTCTACTTCTACTTCTTATGGATGGGAGTTGCAATAAAAAGCAAGAGAAATGAAGATGAAAGAAATACTAGTGAAAAATGAATAATAATTGACAATGCTTCATCTAAGAAGGCTAACCAGCAGGAGTCATTCATATTTAGCCATATAGCTATATTCTCTACTTCTACTTCTTATGGATGGGTGTTGCAATAAAAAAGCAAGAGAAATGAAGATGAAAGAAGTACTAGTGAAAAATGAATAATAATTGACAATGCTTCATCTAAGAAGGCTAACCAGCAGGAGTCATTCAAATTTAGCCATATAGCTATATTCTCTACTTCTACTTCTTATGGATGGGAGTTGCAATAAAAAAGCAAGAGAAATGAAGATGAAAGAAATACTAGTGAAAAATGAATAATAATTGACAATGCTTCATCTAAGAAGGCTAACCAGCAGGAGTCATTCAAATTTAGCCATATAGCTATATTCTCTACTTCTACTTCTTATGGATGGGAGTTGCAATAAAAAGCAAGAGAAATGAAGATGAAGAAACACTTGTCAAAAATTAACAGTTAGATATTTTCTTTGTTGGAATCATTATATGAAATGTAATTATTTCTCATTGCAGGTATCTTGCTCTGATGAAGTTGTGCCATTTATCTTGGATGAAGATTTCGACTATGACAACGTACTTCTTACACCGAAATTTACTATCCAAGATCTGAAAGCATCACCAGATTAAATCATGCCTCGTCCAAAATGAATTCTCTGATTGTTGCATTTTTAGACTTGATTTAATAAACATATTGCATATGTTTTTGAAAATTTGTTTCTGTATTTGTAGAACCTAACCACAGCCGATGGAGTAAATACTGAATTAATCTGAAATAATATTTATCAAATCTGAAATCTGTAATAATTTCCCTCTTTTGACAGGTTTTGATGGTAGACAACCCTGTTTAAAGGGAGACAACTCGTTCTTAAAGTTCTGGAAGTTGTAATCAACACTGCATTGGTTGGACATTTTAATTTACATATCTTTTTTTCAGATAAACAACACACCTTTCCTTTCTCTAGGTCAACCACCAATGTATTAACTGTTATTGAATTTATTTATCATGCTTTAGACTTGGTCTATGGCTTTACATATCTCAAAGGTGTTTGACAAGGTTTGGTGTTGTAGCCTTTTTCACAAGCTCAAGAACTACAGTGTCTCTGACCAGATATTTGGCTTAATGTAATCATTCTTAATAAATCACATAATAGTGGTTGTCTTGAATGGCCACACTTCTGGATCATTTCACATTAATGTGGATGTTAACTCAAAGACAAAAAGCCTACAGGAATGAGAAAAAGTGATAAAAGTCAGTGGACTTGAGAAAACTATTCCTGAAAATCAATATTATTTGAGTTAGCATGAACATTCATGAGTCTGTCATATCAGCCATTTCTGTTCTGCATCAAGGTTGGAAGGTCATTAGAGTTGCATTCTATGTCATGACACAGCTGGTCAATATACACTACCGGGCATAATTATTAGGCCAGCACAGTTTTTAAAAGAAAATTATGTATTTCAATCTATTTTTAGTATTTATTGCCAAGTGGATAATTCTAAATGAAAATACAATGGTTCTTCTGTTAATATTACTTTGCAAAATTTTACAAAGCAAATAGCGACAATTTACCCATCGCACCCTGTATATTTTATATATATATATATATATATATATATATATATATATATATATATATATATACTACCAGCCATAAATATTGGGTCACCTCAGTTTTTTTTAAAATTATTTATTTCGTACTATTTTTAGTATTTATTGCCAAGTGAATAATTCTAAATGAAAATAGAATGGTTCTTTTGTTATTATTACTTTGAAAAATTTTCCAAAGCAAATAACGACAATTTACTCATCGCACCCTGTAGATTTGCTCTATAAATATATATGTATACTACCAGCCATAATTATTAGGCAACCCCAGTTTTTTTTAAAAGAAGTGATGTATTTCATACTAATTTTAGTTTTATTGCCAAGTGGATAATTCTAAATGAAAATAGAATAGTTCTTTTGTTAATTTGCAAAATTTTACAAGGCAAATAACGACAATTTACCTAGCGCACCCTGTAGATTTTATATATATATATATATATATATATATATATATATATATATATATATATATATATATATATGTACTACCATACAAACGCGGGTGTCCCTCAAGGCTCTATCCTAGGTCCTACACTTTTTTCTGATCTTCATCAACGACCTCTCTGATGTATCCAGATCCCAAGTAGGCATCTACACTAATGACCAGCATTTACCACCTTGATTAGAAATCTGCTGAGGTTGACAAAGCAAACCTCGCTGCTGATCTTAAAAAGGACCTCCAATCTGTGGTGAACTAGGGTAAGAAATGCCTCGTAAATTTTAATGCTTTCAAAACGAAGCTGCTATCCTTTAACCACCATAGACAATTGTTCCTACCCCATATCAACATGGATCTGGCTAGTCTCCCTGAAAGCACTAAACTGCACCTTCTCGGCTTAGCTCTCACAGCAGAGCTCAAGTGGAACAACTACATAGAATCAATAGCTAAATCTGCTGCTAGGAAGGTCGGGTCACTGTATCAGTTCAGGAAGTTTTTCTCGTCTGAATTCATCTTGCACGTATACAAAGCTACCTTCTTCCCGTGCATTGAATTCTGCTGTCACATCTGGTCACATCTGTCACATCTGGTCACATCTGTCACATCTGGTCGGGCACTTCTGCTAGTCATTTCGAGGTTCTCGAAAAAATCCAAGGAAGAATCTGCAATGTAATCAATTCCGAACAGGTAGCTCGATTCCAGTTACTTTCTCACCGGCAGGATGTGGCTTCTCTCTGTCTCTTCTACAAATATTTTCGCAGCTTTTACCCTGACGAGCTTAGCTTCTTGGTGCTCCTTTTGCACAAATTTACTTGACTGGCAACTAGGTTTCACCCTTTTACATTGAAAACAATCAAATGTAACAGCAACTTCTACTCTGTCAGCTTCTTTTCTTGCACTTCCTGCCTGTGGAACTCCCTTCTGTATACTTGCTTTCCTGATAGCTACAATCTGTAAGAGTTTAAATGCAACATTAAATGCAATTTCTTTTCTCTTTGACTCCAATCCTTTCCCCGACACCCCCTGCATCTTGTTCTACTTCCTTTCTGTTCTACTCTCACGCAGTTCTTTTCACACCAGTGTTCTCATCCTTCTCTTACCAAATCTACGACCTTTTCCTCTTTTTCTTCATTCTTCTTTTACTTTACTTCCTACGATAGATAGATAGATAAACAAGGTATCAATCGAGATAGATAGATAGATAGATAGATAGATAGATAGATAAACAAGGTATCAATCGAGATAGATAGATAGATAGATAGATAAACAAGGTATCAATCGAGATAGATAGATAGATAGATAGATAGATATCAATCGAGATAGATAGATAGATAGATAGATAGATAGATAAACAAGGTATCAATCGAGATAGATAGATAGATAGATAGATAGACAAGATATCAATCGAGATAGATAGATAGATAGATAGATATCAATCGAGATAGATAGTTAGACAAGATATCAATCGAGATAGAGAGATAGATAGATAGATAGATAGATAGATAGATAGATAGATAGATATCAATCGAGATAGATAGATAGATAGATAGATAGATAGATAGACAAGATATCAATCGAGATAGATAGATAGATAGATAAGATATCAATCTAGATAGATAGATAGATAGATATCAATCGAGATAGATAGATAGATAGATAGATAGATAGACAAGATATCAATCGAGATAGAGAGGTAGATAGATAGATAGATAGATAGATAGATAGATAGATAGATAGATAGTCAAGATATCAATCGAGATAGATAGATTATGAATCAGTTAAGATAGACAAGGTTTTGTTGAAATACAGAAGGCACTTAGTTCCCTTTCGTCGAGGTATGTCACCTGCCTCCCATAACAGCCGCTTCGTGACATCATTCCATATAGTGAACCTAGCTAGTCATTTACACAGTTTGCGGATAGCAACCAAACGAGAAGGTTGTTTTCTTTCTGCCTTGGCTTTGGCCAAACTGAGGCAAAAATCTGCCACCCTCCACAGCCTACAAGCACATGGTGCCTTACCCCACTGGGATATAGATTAAGCCTGCCTTATCCAGATGGAGTATAGTAGAAGCCTACTTTATCGCGCTAGCATATAGATGAATCCTGCCGTATTTTGCTTGGATATAGATGAATCTTTCCTCCTCCCGCTGGGGTATAGATGAATCATGTCGTGACACGCTGGGACATAGATGAATCCGGTTCCTTAAATCTGGAGTTATAACAATAGTTTTTTTCCTGATCAGAAGCAACTTCAAACGATATGTAAGACCTTTCCTTTTGTTCCTCCTTATACTCTGCTTTGCGGTAGATATATGTGATATGTATTTCTCAACATGTGGCATATCAACCTCGGCGGGTCATTTATTGCCAACTAAACTTTTATTTATTTATAGTAATACCTTTTTCTTTCAACAATTTATTGTTGTTTTCATATAAGTTTTGTGTCTAGTTATACTTTTTTCTTTTCGAGTATCAAGATTCATTGGGATTTGTTTTTAAGGGCAGGGTCCCCAAGTCCTACCCTGTTATTTAACCCATAACTGGAGGGAAGTGACGGATTAATACCTTTCCCAAGGGTACCAGTGCTTAAGTGAATGCAGGGTATTCAACTGGAATTCGAACTCGGCTCACCGATTTCTTTTTCCGAGCCGATATCCACTGCACTACAACGCACATCCGTCACTATACGCTTACAGCACCTGGTATTCCCAAGCGTTCACTCATCTAAGTACTGACCAGGCTCAACGTTGCTTAACTTCAATGATCGTAGGCCTTGTATATATGTATAATTCTGTGTATGCCATATTATATAAAAGTCTCTTTTAGAATGAGTGTGCATTTATTTCTTCTTTCCGCATTATCGTTACACTTTTTTAAAAAAAAATCATCTCACCCCAAGCAAGGCATTCCACTACCACTATTGCACATGGGGCTACATAGGGGAAGGTAAAGAGAAGGAGTGGTTAGACATAGGGAATGTCAGGAGGAAGGTGACAGATGAGTAAGGATACCGAGGATGAGGGTTGGGCAGATGGGAAGAGTGTTTGATAGAATGGGAGCAGGTTAGTGTGTTAGGAGGTGTCTATTGACCTTACATTTAAACTCCTGGAGATTGTAGCCGTCGGGGAAGCAATCGTTTGGAAGAGAATTCCACAGTCAGGAAGTGCGAGGAAAGAAACTGTTGGAGTAGAAGTTACGGCTGCAGTTTATCGGTTTCACTGTAAAAGGTGGGATCTAGTTGCTAATCTAATATCTCGTTCAAATACGTATTTAGGGGGCACTAGTGATCTAAGTTCATCGGAGCAGAAGCCGTGAAAGTATTTATAGAAGAGACACAGGGAAGCCACGTCGCGCCGGTGGGAGAGAGACTGCAGGTGGTCTGCCAAGTCAGTATCTATCACATTACAGACCCTCCTCTGAACCTTATCGAGAAGCCCGAGGAGAACAGTAGGGGCACCCGACACTGGTGATCAATACGAAGTCTATTTACATAACCCGTGTTATTAGTCATTTTAGATAGTCGGTGAACAGCTACACAACGAGAAGGTTGTTCCCTTTCCATGCTAAATCTGTCTACACCAGAAGATTGCAAGAACATAGACGAATCCGACATCATTCCGTTGGAACAGAAATAAATTCTGCAAGGTTCTGCTAGGACCAAACAGCTACAAGCTCACGGCCATGTTCCGCTAGAACATGGATAAATACTGCCGCGTCTCACTAGGACAAACAGTTTATAACAGAGTCATTCCGCTAGGATGTAGATGAATCTAATCCTTAAAATCCAGTCATAATAATGACTTCCCCAAATCAAAAGTATTTTCAAACTGTATGTCAGACCTTTCCTTTTGTTCTTCTTTATACTTTCCTTCCCGGTAGATATACGAGGGTCATTCAATAAATAAGGTGAATTTTTCGGTATAGGGACTTCTACGAGGGTCATTCAATAAATAAGGTGAATTTTTCGGTATAGGGACTTCTACGAGGGTCATTCAATAAATAAGGTGAATTTTTCGGTATAAGGACTTCTACGAGGGTCATTCAATAGATAAGGTGAATTTTTCGGTATAGGGACTTCTACGAGGGTCATTCAATAAATAAGGTGAATTTTTCGGTATAGGGACTTCTACGAGGGTCATTCAATAAATAAGGTGAATTTTTCGGTATAAGGACTTCTACGAGGGTCATTCAATAAATTAGATGAACTTTTCGGTATGAGAACTTCTACGAGGGTCATTCAATAAATAAGGTGAATTTTTCGGTATCAGGACTTCTACGAGGGTCATTCAATAAATAAGGTGAATTTTTCGGTATGAGAACTTCTACGAGGGTCATTCAATAAATAAGGTGAACTTTTCGGTATGAGAACTTCTACGAGGGTCATTCAATAAATAAGGTGAATTTTTCGGTATAGGGACTTCTACGAGGGTCATTCAATAAATAAGGTGAATTTTTCGGTATAAGGACTTCTACGAGGGTCATTCAATAAATAAGGTGAATTTTTCGGTATAAGGACTTCTACGAGGGTCATTCAATAAATAAGGTGAACTTTTCGGTATAAGGACTTCTACGAGGGTCATTCAATAAATAAGGTGAATTTTTCGGTATAAGGACTTCTACGAGGGTCATTCAATAAATAAGGTGAACTTTTCGGTATAAGGACTTCTACGAGGGTCATTCAATAAATAAGGTGAAAGAGAAATCGGTGAGTAGAGTTCGAATTTCAGTTGAATACTCTGCATTCAGCTTACTTAAGCACTGGTACCCTTGGGAAAAGTATTAATCCGTCCCTTTCCTCCAGTTATGGATTAAATAACAGTGTAGGACTTGGGGACCCTGCCCTTAAAAATAAATCCCAATGAATCTTGATACTCGAAGAGAAAAAAAGTATTACTTGACACAAAACTTATATAAAAACAACAATAAATTGTTGAAAGAAAAAGGTATTACCAGCAATAAATAAATAAAATTTAGTTAGCAATAAATGACCCGCCGAGGTTGATATGCCATAAAAACAAAAGAATCAAAGAATCATATCTATCTATCTATCTATCTATCTATCTATCTATCTATCTATCTATCTATCTATCTATCTATGCAATACTAGCATTATAGCCCGGCGTTGCTCGGGTGTAATGAATGCTTTAAAACTAATCCATGGTCCTGGAGCTCAGACTAAAGAATAATTGTGTGAAGTTTGGTGAGAATCGGAAAAAAATTGTGGATTTGTATAAAGGACATACAGACAGATAAACAGACACATACAAATATCTTGACTTATATATATATATATATATATATATATATATATATATATATATATATATATACACATATATATATATACATACATACATATATATATATATATATATATATATACATATTATTGATTTTCTGCACTATTGTAAGAACTGCAACCTTGAAACTTCTGAATATCGTTTCTTATGTCTTTGTCTATGAGTGTATCAAATTTGATTAAAATCAGACCACTCATTCTCTAACCTGATTTTTTTTATTATCGATTTTCGATACCCCGACACAAAACCTAGCTAAGAACACTCGCAGACGCTTATAGTACACCTGTGTAAATTTTCAAGAAAATCGGTTCAGCCGTTTCGGAGTCTATATGTAACGGACACACACACACACACACACACACACACACACACACACACACACACACACACACAGAGTTCCATTTATAAATAAGTTTAGATCAATACCATGGACGCAACGTATGAATACCGAGGAATCTTTAATGAAAATGGAAACTAAAAGAGACACTTTGCTTAGGATAATAAGAAGGCATTTAAAGTTTCTTGGACGCACAATAAGAAAAGGGGTCATTGAAAAATCTTCACTTATCGCACGGGGATATCGTTCTACAGAAGAATACTGTAGACGGAACATATGAGCAGCGCCAAAGATTTAAGGACAAGGGAAACATAAACGACTTTTGTACTCTGGATCAGAATAAAGAGATAGTCAACATTTCTTGGATACATAAGGAGAAAAGAGGGTTTGGAGAATATAACACTCACAGGGCATTGAAGGCAAGAGTGATAACGAAAAGCAGTGAGTAACATAACCTAACAGAACAGTAAGAAGTCTAACATTGGCTGGTGCTACAAGCGATAGGAAGTCGTGGATACCCATGTCCTGAATGGACGCGACACAAAAGAAGAAGACTCTTGAGTTGTTGTGACTTGCGTTTATTCAGTCAGTACAGGGCACGGTATCTCAATCACTTAACAGGAATTAAGTTTTCGAAATCAGCTTCTCCTTTTTCTTTTTGCCGTGTCCCTTTAGTACGTGGACAAAATGGCCCTCCACAATATCCTATCACTTGTAGCTATTAGCTTGTTCCTTAGCTGTCCCCTCGCCCCAATATTAATTCCCACAAGCTCTTCAAGTAAGTGGTTCTCTGCCTTCTCCTCTTTCTTTTGCCTTCAATATGTCCTGTGAGTGTCAGATTCTCCAAGGCTTCTTTCTTTATTATGAGTTATAAAAAATCTATTTCTTATACTGTGTACTTTTTGTTTCGATTTTCCTTGGACTTTTTCGTTGCTTATGCGTTCCGTCCTTGGTATTCTCAGTATCCTTCTGTAGAACCACATTTATTACCTCCAGAATTCTCTTCATCTGTGAAGAGATTGTCCACCATTCACTGCCATATAAGAGGATTGATATTACATAATAATTTAGTACTCGTTTTTCCTAACGAGATTTTCCTGTTTCTTAATACTTTCCTTAGCTTTTCGAAGACATTTTTGCTATTCTAATGCTTACTTGGATTTTGGCGTCGCATTTTCCATCTTAAAACGCTTCTCAGATTTGTACTCTTGATGTCGATATGTTATATACCCTGGAAACCAAAGATGACGATCGTCTTGTCGGATAACGATAAATACAGAACACGTATATATATATATATATATATATATATATATACAACAAGTCATAAAAATAGCGGCTACAGAAACCAAGACATCCAATACATAACAAACAACAACCTCAACAAGAAAAGTAGAAACAGAAAAATCATTTGGTACACACCTCCTTTCAACCAAATGATCAACACCAAACTAGGACAGAAGTTCCTGAACTTAATTAAAAAAAACATTTCCCAACAAATAACCCCTTCAGTAAAATCTTCAACAAAAATACACTTAAACTTAGCTACAACTGCACAAACAACCTAGAAAAAATCATAACAAACCATAACAAATATATCCTAAATCAACACGTAGATCAAAATAAAACCGGCAACCAAAACACAATCAAACCCAACAACACAAACATGTGTAATTGTAGAAACCCTAGCAACTGCCCACTACAAAATAAATGTAAAACAAACTCAATAATCTATCAATGCAACATAACGTCCATCGAAAATCCAACTATAAATAAAGTGCATATCGGATCAACTAAGAATACTTTTAAGCAGCGCTGGTACTTGCACCTAACCTCATTTAAAACAGCTTATACCGAAACCAAGCATCCCTTTCCACATACTTTTGGAAGCTAAAGGATTCAAAACAGAAACCCAAAGTAAAATGGAAAATCCTAGAAAAAACTAGAACTTGCAACTCACTTAACGACATCTGCCCTTTATGTCTAAGTGAAAAACTACACATTCTTCAGTACCCTAACAGCAACGATTGATTAAACCGTAGAGACGAATTAGCAGTAATATGCAAACATCGCAAATATTTCTCGCTAAAATTTAAGTAAACAAAAAACACCCCCACAACCCCCACAAAACACCAAAATACACACAACCAACCCTATAAATAATCAGAAAAAGAAAACAAACCCTATAAAATACCAACAAAAAATAGTGCAGCTGCAGCAGAATAGTAGATAAATAAATAAAAATATTGACACGATAAAGAACAAAAAAAAAATAAATAAATAAAAAACAAAAAAAGCACACACCCCAATACAAAATAACAAAAATTAAAGTAAGAAGAAACCAACCCCAAAACAAAACAACACCTACCAACCCCTAAACCAAATAACAACACGCAAGGCGCCAGCAGCCTAAACCCACACAAGATAAATAGATTAAACTATTCTGAACTCAGCCACAAACAAAAACTTAGCCCTAAGACCTTCAAAAGGTCAACAGAACTTTAAAATACAGACCAACCCCTCTAAAACCACCCCCGAAAAAAAACAAACAAATCCAACACAAATAAATGGGCTTTTCAACTAGATAATTCTCATTAAAAAAAATCACCTGAAGATGAAGCAGACCACATAACGGGCTGACTTCGAAACGTAAAAGTTTTTATGTAGTGATACTATGAATTTATAAAAACATTGTAACAACCATTACAGTATAACGCTCTACATTTGTATCGAGCACTATTTATAAAAGTAAATGCATGAATAAAAGGTTAAAAAATCTACGAGTTCAACAACTTATTTACAATATGTATATAAATATAAACTTATACTTTTATTCTTGATCTGTGACGGTTGTGTGGCGGAGGATGCAGTTAGAGAGAATCACGCATATACGAGGGAGTTGTCGGGAGTCATTGACCAGCGGGTGTTGTCTTCTCTTCTCTTTTCTCTGCGTTACCCCTGCATTATCTCTGTGTTTCGAGTTCTGCCAGAAAACTCTGAACTTATATAACCTGAGATTTCCAAGCATTTTTGCCGTCTCGTGTTTTCGCCTAATTGTGCCATCTATGGCCAGGTATATCTGTCAATCATCTTCACCGGCTGTTGCCTTTCAGGCCGACTGCCTTTGATGTCAGTCACATTTTTGTCGGTTACTGTTTATATTTTCTGTCTTTGATGTTGATCACACTTTTGTCTGTCACTAGTTTTGATGTTAATCATGTTTTTATCGGGCCACAGAAACATATTATAGATATATATTATCTCTAATTCGTAGTTCGCATTCTATTTTTTTTCTCTTTCTGACAAACATACATTAAACATTTATTAAACATCCCTTCTTTTTTTCTATCTTTCTTTCTTTCTTTCTTTCTTTCTTTTGATTGCTTTATTTCATTAACATTAATTTTCATACTTACCATTTAGCATAAAATGCATTTCCGGTTTCTTTCTTTCTTTCTTTCTTTCTTTCTTTCTTTTCGATTGCTTTATTTCATTAACTTGAATTTTTCATACTTTCATTTTAGCATAAAATGCATTTCTGGTTTCTTTCTTTCTTTTCTTCTTTTTTTCTCTTTTTTTCTTTCTTTCTTCCAAACTTTTACTTTAAATACTTTCTTTCTTTCTTTTCGGTTGCTTTCTTGTATTAATAAAAATTTTTCATTCTCTGCTTACCTTGCTTTAGTTTTCTTTCTTTTGCTTGAGTTTTCTTTCTTTCTTTCTTTCTTTCTTTCTTTCTTAATTGCAATCAGTAATTTTTTACACTGTTTTTCTTTCTTTCTTTCTTTCTTTCTTTCTTTCTTTTCGATTGCTTTATTTCATTAACTTGAATTTTTCATACTTACATTTTAGCATAAAATGCTTTTCTGGTTTCTTTCTTTCTTTCTTTCTTTCTTTCTTTCTTTCTTTCTTTCTTTCTTTCAATTCCAGTCATGTTTTCTATTTTCCCTTTTAATCATCTTTCTTTCTTTTTCTTTATTTCTCTTTTCATTTGTTTTTATTTTCTTTTTTCTTTCTTTTTTTTTCCTTGATTCTAATCGATTACTTTCTTTTTCTTTTTATTAGTCTTTCTTTCTTTCTTTCTTTCTTTCTTATTTTCTTATTTTCTTGACAGATTTTTTTGTTTTTTCTTTTACTGAACACATTTTATTTCATTCGTCTTTCCTTCTTCTTTCTTTCTTTCTTTCTTTCTTATCAACCTATTGATTTTTTCTTTCAAAAAAAAAAAAATTAATTAAATTAAAAAATTAATTAATTAAAAAATAAAGTAAATTACAGTAATAATACTGTAATTTACTTTATTTTTTAATTAATTTCTTTTTAATTATTCCTTTGTATCTTTGATTCATTGTTCCCTTCTTTCTCTCTTTTCGATTGCTTTATTTCATTAACATTAAATTTTCATACTTACGTTTTAGCATAAAATGCATTTCCGGTTTCTTTCTTTCTTTCTTTCTTTCTTTCTTTCTTTCTTTCTTTCTTTCTTAATTACAACCATTTATATTATTTTCCTTTTATTACACATTACACTTTCCTCTTCTCTTTCTTTCTTTTTCTTTTCCCTTTCTTTCTTAGTTACAATAATTTACATTATTTTACTTTTATTTCATTTTCCTCTTTTCTTTCTTTCTTTCTTTCTTTTTTTCTTTTTTTCTTAGTTACAATCGTTTACATTATTTTCCTTTTATTTCAATTTCCTCTGTTCTTTCTTTCTTTCTTTCTTTTTTCTTTTTTAATTACAACCATTTACATTATTTTCTTTTTATTACACATTACACTTTCCTCTTTTCTTTCTTTCTTTCTTTCTTTTTCTTTTTCTTTCTTTCTTAGTTACAATCATTTACATTATTTTCCTTTTATTTCACTTCTCTCTTTTCTTTCTTTCTTTCCAGAACCTCATCGACGCTCACATGTTCGGTTCCTGGTATCTTCAGCATCCTAATGTAGAATACCTCGGTTAGATCAATCAAAATTTGTTATGCTGCCCTTCTACGTGGAATGGACCTTTCCTCCTGCTATAAAAACTAACCGAAGTGACTTCCGGAGAGCAGTTAACGAGAGCAGTTAACGAAAGACAGTTAACGGCAGTTAACGACAGCTACCAGTCAGGCAATCAGCAGCGTAATAATACCTTCGGACTTACTTATTTCTATGTTACTTATTATTAACACTTCCTTTGAATATCTTATTTCTTGTTGTACTAATATACTGTTTTGAGCCAACCTCTTTTGTTCAGTGTCTTACTTCCGACCAAACCGGTCACTACAACTTTACGGCGAAGTTTCGCCACAACTCCACAACAAATTGGCGACGAAGATCCACAAAAAATTACAAAAAGGTTTTTGATGTAATGAATATGCATACACCTTTTTTCCCCTTCAAAGTAATAGGATTAGCTGGTGTCAGCCATAAATACAGACTAAGGCGGGACGCCTAGGACTACGCCTATCGGAACGCTTATTGACCACGCCTATTGCATAAGCATACGCCAAAGCATACTGAATACGATTACGACGAGTACTGGTCCATTCGGCTACATCCTAGATGACTCTACCCGGTTACATTTGCCAAAACCACTTAGCTACTTCGAATAACAGATATATCCCTTTCCGGGACATATCAGTTTTTTCCAGGCTCACGGTCTTCTGGAACCGCCTTAATCTGAACAGCATACGAACAATATCTCGCCCGAATCTGAATCCACAATGAGTTTCAGGCAACACTAGCGCAACCATTGAAGAGTTCAGTAGATTCAGAATGGGCCTAGAAAGTGTATTGCCTGTAACCGAGTTCGAATTCCAGTTGAGTTCCTTGCATTCACTTACGCACAAATACCCTTGGAAAAGGTATTAATCCGTCTCTTCCCTCCAGTTATGGGTTAAATAACAGGACAGATTGGGTTATATAGTCTTGGCTGGTAACCAATCTACCGCAGAATACAATGGCAACCTACTGCAGGATAATCTTCTGCCCAGTCAGTCATGTCTCTTCGGAGACATGATCGACCAAAGCGTGAATCACGTATGGCAATTAACTGACTGACATATATGTACGTTGTGGTGCAGAGGATATCGGCTCCAAACTAGAAATCGGAGAGTCAAGTTCGAGTGTCGGTCGAATTTGTTGCATTCGCATACGCGCAAATATATTAATCAAAGAGTCGCAAAGGTATTAATCCGTCGCTTCTTACTCAAGCCATGGGTTAAATAGTAGGACAGATTGGATTCTATAGCCTCGGTTGGCAATCAATCTATCGCAGAAAGTAATAGTAACCTACTGCGGGAAAATATTCTTCTCAGTCAGTCATGTCTCTTTCGACATATGATCGACCAAGCGTTTATCACGTATGGCAATTAACTGACTGAATAACATATATTTCACTTGGTAAACCGTCACTGCCTGCAATGTTACTATTTGATAATTGAATTATAGCCTGATTTTAGAAGTATTTAATCAAAATTATGTAGGATACGTTATTTACCCAGCAACTACGAGGTGAGTTACGATACAAGGCCGGATTTTAATGTGGGGTACCCGAGCGTACATTAAAAATGGTCAAATACTTCTAAGCTTGTCTTAGCGTATCACAGCTGGTCTTAGCTGGTCATATGCCTCCGGGCCAAAAGGCCGAGAAGCGATAAAGATTATGTAGGATAGACTGCTGAGGAATAGTATTGATGTCGTTCATGGAACACTGTTAAGAACACTATAAAAGGCTTTTTCTACAATGTCATGTTTATCTATTAGCTGTCTACTGCAGAAAGAATGAGAGAGAAACCATTAGATGTATATCAATAGTTTTCTTTTCCTTACGTGCCGCACCCTTTCAAGATTTCGGCATACACTATTAAATACTTTTGGGATTTTTCTTTTCTCGACATTCATACATTCAACATTCCCTTTTCTAACAGTTGATAGCCCTTTCTTATCATTTAAATTTCGGCATTAAATAACCAACAAAGGTTGATAAACCGCTAGACAAAATCAATCAACCAACCATACACTATTAAACACTTCCCAGATATTTAAACTTTTGTACATGTTTGATCCTGACTTCTCAGTTTAATGTTTGCATCTTGGGATTTTTCTTTTCTTGAAATTCATACATTCAACATTCCCATTTCTAACAGAAAATTAAAAAAAAAAAAAAATTATATACACCCTGATTGAGCACTCTGGAAGAAGGGTAGACTTTGAAAAACAGTAGCTGATCTGGCATCTACGCATCGTTCATTCAGCAATGAATTAGAACACTCTCAGCTATTGGGCGTGTATAATGATAACATACACGCTAAAAAGTCTGCCTCCATCTACCGAGCGCTCATTCTTCAGAGGTAGAATCGCCGACTGACGCCAATTCAGTCGGGTTTCAATCCTGGGTTAAAAAGCAATCGGAGTCTAACTACTGATGAGCTGTGATACAGCGAAACAAATCTGTCTGCGGATGACTATATATATATATATATATATATATATATATATATATATATATATATAAAGTACGTATATTTTGGCAGCATCTTTTCTTTTAAACAAGTTGTGTTAAACGATAGAGACAACATAGTCTTATATATTTTCTTTTGAAGATTTTCATATTTTCTGATTAGGCTTTTTATTTCCGAATTATAAAAATTGTCCAAAGGTTGTCCTAGTACTTACGAACGTCATCGTTCATCATCAGGGACTATATTACAGTTTAAAAATCAAATATTGCCTTGTAACAGGAAAAATGTTACAACTTTTTAAAAGAAAATAAATAAACGTTATGAAGAATTTTTAAATTCAAAGGCAGTAATAATGTAAGCAACATCCACACGTGAAGATATTTGCTCACGTAGATGAGTGGATTATATGGAATACGTTTTTGTTAAAGATGATTACTGCCTTTGAATTAAAAAAATTCATAGCGTTTATTTATTTAACACAACTTGTTTAAAACACACACACACACACACACACACACACACACACACACACACACACACATATATATATATATATATATATATATATAGGAAAGAGTATTAATAAAAAATTTTTTGATTTTTAAAAAAAACGTACTTTTTTAAACAGTATTTGTTTATTTTTAATGTAGTTTTATATTTCAAACCGACCTCAAACCAAGACTTGTTTCCGATGAAGAACCGAGGTCGGTTTGAAATATAAAACTACATTAAAAATAAACAAATACTGTTTAAAAAAGTACGTTTTTTTTAAAAATCAAAAAATTTTTTATTAATACTCTTTCCTATACATAGTAAGACAGTATACGTGGATAATCATCAATATATATATATATATATATATATATATATATATATATATATATATATATAGGATAATGAAAATAACAGAAATTTAAATATTAAAGGGTACATTTATTGAATGAAATCGAGATTGGCTTAAATCAGACGATTTCGGAATCTCTTGCAACTCTTCTGGACGATGTCCATATTTAAGGGACGAATACTGCCATAACCTTTGCCTTCAGTTCATCTTTGGTGTGAAAAGAAGTTGTGTTGGTTTCTTGCTCAGCCACGCCTCACACATGATAATCAAAGAGGTTGCCGTTTGGGTAGTTAGATGACCAGATGTAAGGGGTGATGTATCGCAGGAATTGTCAGACAGCTACGACTTTGATTTCCTGCTTGTGTGGCATGGTGCAGAATCTTGTTGCTAAACATACGGTCTTCCAGCTGTCACACATTTGATCCAGGGCAACACTACCTCCTGAAGGAATTTGATATAGGTGTGCGTGTTGACTTTGAGACTCCGTGGGAAGATGAATGAAGGCGTCACTCCAAACACCTTCGTAATCACTATTAGGCTCATCTAACTCCCTCCGAAATTTCTGGCAGAGTGAATTGTGTCATCGTCCGTCCATAAATACATTTTTAGCGCTTAAAGGAGCTCTTTAGTGATGTCCTGCTTTCATTGCCGTCTGAATCTCTCCTGCACATTTATAAATCTACCACCCGCCCGTGCATTGAATACTGCTGCCACATCTGGTCGGGTGCACCTGCTATTCTCCTCGGGGTTCTCGACAAAATACAACGGAGAGTCTGTAATGTGATCGATACCGACTTGGCAGACCGGCTGCAGTCTCTCTCTCACCAGCGTGACGTGGCTTCCCTGTGTCTCTTCTATAAATACTTTCACGGCTTCTGCCCCGATGAACTTAGATCATCGGTGACCCCTAGGTACGAATTTGCACGAGATACTAGATTAGCAACTAGGTCCCACCCTTTTACAGTGAAACGGATAAAATGTAACAGCAATTTCTACTCCAACAGCTTCTTTTCTCGCACTTCCCGACTGTGGAATTCCCTTCCACATGATTGCTTCCCCGACAGCTACAATCTCCAGGAGTTTAAATGTAAGGTCAATAGACACCTCCTAACACACTAACTCGCATCCATTCTCTCAAACGCTCTTTCCATCTACCCAACCCTCAGCCTCGGTATCCTTATCCGTCTATCATCCTCCTTCTGACATTTCCTATATCTAACTACTCTTTCTCATCACCTTCCCCATATAATGCCCTGCGCAATAGTGGTAGTGGAATGCCTTGCTTGGGGTGAAATGATTAAAAAAAAAAAATTGCCAATTTCGGGTTTTTAAACATCATATCGGCTCCGGCAGTAACCCCGACTTTCGGTCCAGATGTACCAAGCCGGCTCCTTTTGTGCTACTTGTGTCGCACCCACCTATATTTTTGGGTATTCATCGCATTTTAGAGCATAAATTACATTTTTAGAGTTGCAGCTCAGATTTGTTTTATTTCGGATGCAGATTTGTTGTCAAACTTGAAGTGGTTTCTTTCTATTGATATGTTGCATACACCATATTTTTTATTGCATTTTGTGACCCCCCCCCGTGTTGTGTGTTACTCGAATAATAACAACAATAAATCTACACTTAAAAAAAAAACGTTTACGGCTTCTCGCACTTTTTTCTTCTATACTAATTTCTCTCATTGGAACAACCCCTATTTCTGTTTTTAATATATATATATATATATATATATATATATATATATATATAATAAAATAAATTCCAATGTTCAAATCAGTTGTATGGACATTTCTACATGAAATCTCTAAGAGAAATTTCACGCATCATCGGCAATTCTTTATTTCAAAATAAACCAAGATATTTTACCGGCGGAAGTTTAAAAAAATATACATCACAGAAAAATTAAAGGGGTGGGATTAACCTGCTTTTCCTTTTGGATTAAAGGTATATATATATATATATATATATATAACTTTTGGATTAAAGTTATATATATATATATATATATATAACTTTAATCCAAAAGGAAAAGCAGGTTAATCCCACCTCTTTAATTTTTCTGTGATGTATATATATATATATATATATAAGCCATATTTATGTTTTTAAATATTTAAATGTATTTGTTTTGAACATTATTTTTTAATGGATACTCGTGTTTAAGTGTATAGTCTCTCTTTTCTGTGGTGGGATCTCCCCTTTGTATATGATAATGGACTCGACTGAGTATACATATACTCCTGCCATAGAGAGAACAGAAGTTGAGAGCTGAGAGTAGTCGTAGAGATCCGTGCGAGCTATCGGAGAGTACCGGTACTGATACGTAAATTACCGAGAGATACCGATGTTACCTAGAGACTACCGCATCAGCAGTCAGACTAGCTCTGAGCTCCACTCAGCTCGAATAATGTACACGGATATACTATTTCCAACGACTTCACTTCAAGACTTGTATATATTTATTTCTTACTAATAGTATTCCTGGATTTACTAACCTGCGTTCAAATTTGTATATTACGTTCAATATAATCTACTTTTCTATATTCATATCTGTTTTGTTGTTAATTATTTTGTGCGGTTTCTCACTCGGAACCCACAACATTTTCTGTAATTAAACTACATATTAAATATGCACAAATTTAGATTTTTTTATTCATCTCACCCCAAGCAAGGCATTCTACTGCCACTGTTGCGCAGGGGGTTACTTAGGGGAAGTGATGAGAAAGAGGGGTTAGTTATAGGAAATGTCAGGAGGAGGGTAATAGACGGATGAGGATACCGAGGATGTGGGTGGAGTAGATGGAAAAAGAGCTTGTGAGAATGGATGCGAGTTAGTGTGATAGGAGATGTCTATTGACCTTACATTTAAGTTCATGGAGATTGTAGCTGTCGGGGAAGCATGTATTTGGAAGGGAATTCCACAGGTGGGAAGTGCGTGAAAAGAAGCTGTTAGAGTAGAAATTGCGGTTACACTTTATCGGTTTTACTGTAAAAAGGTGGGACTTTGTTGCTAATCTAGTAGCTCGTGTAAATTCATACCTGGAGGGCACCAGTGAGCTAAGTTCATCGGTGTAGAAGCCGTGAAAGTGTTTGTAGAAGAGGCACAGTCACTTCGACAGAAGTTTGGAAACCGCATGCTGTACTGCTTGGCATTTGCACCGGAAGCGCCAATCTGAACATTTCACATTGTTTGGGTGCCAATGTGAGGACACTACTGTAAATTCGGAAAGGTATGAGTGTAATGGTGATTACGAAGGTGTTTGGAGTTATTACTACTGATGGCGACGTTATGCCTCCATTCATCTTCCTAATCTGTCTCTTCCTTCCAGTTATGGGTTAAATAACTGGACAGATTGGGTTCTATAGCCTTGGCTGGCAACCAATCTACCACAGAAAGCAATGGCAACCTGCTGCGGGATAATCTTCTGCCCAGTCAGTCATGTCTCTTTCGAGACATGATAGCTCAAAGCATGTATTTTGTATGGCACTTTACTGACTGACTGAATATAATAGAAATATGATTAAGGCTTCTACTGGGCATAAAGTGGGTGATCGGTTTTCTATTGTCATGAAGTAATAAACTGATCCCCCACTAATTATTACTTATTAATATAATAATATAATTCACCAGTCTACCTCAGAAAGCAGTGGCAACCTGCTGCGGGATAATCTTCTGCCCACTCAGTCATGTCTCTTTCGAGACATGATCACCCAAGCGTGTTTCACGTATGGCACTTAACTGATCATAAAAACGGAAGCAAACAAAGTGCTTTGACGAAGTAGAGCCACCCTGGGTCAAGAGGACAGTCGCTGGAAGACCATATATCTGGTAGCAAGTGTTTACTCCATGCCACACAAGCACGACTGTCAGACAATTTCATCACCCCTTACGTCTGGCCACCTTACTCCACAGACAGCAACTCTCGTGATTGTTAAGTGTAGGGCGCAATTGAGCGAGGGGTCAACAAAACTCTTTGTAACACCAAGGATGAACTGAAGGCGAGGATTATGACAGCATTCACCAACTTAAACAAGGAGACCAACTAGAAGAGTTTCAGAAGATTCCGAAGTCACCCGGAGGCCGTGGTTAAAGCCAATGGCGAGTTTATTAAAAATAAATTTACTCTTTCGTATTTCAAGATATTTTTGTGCAATTTCGGTAGATATATCTTTCAAAATAAGATGTCAGTGTTATTTTATTTTATTTTATTTTATTTTTTTATTTTTTTTTACGAAATTTAGACGACAATTTATACATAGCACCTTATATATATATATATATATATATATATATATATATATATATATATAATGTATATTCACTTGTATATATATATATATATATTAAGTAAATCATCGAGCTTTTTATTCGAACTCAACAGAATGCAGAAAGCACTGGACGCCCGTTTCGTCCTATATTTGGGACTCATCAGCAGTGTGCATCCACTACCAGGAATCGAACCCAGACAAATATAGGACGAAACGGCCGTCCAGTGCTTTCTGCATTCTGTTGAGGTCGAATAAAAAGCTTCATGAATTACTTAATGAATTACTTAATTCTTCAAATCCTCCTACTACTTCAATCACACACACACACACACACACACACACACACACACACACACACACACACACACACACACACAAGTGAATATACATTTTCATGACATCTTGCATATATGTATATACATTGATTAGTTTCTTAACTAAATTTAAAATCGATAACTGTTTCAGTCTTCGATCTTCACCCGAAGATTCTTATGTAAGTAGTTTTTCAGACATACGTGGCAGGTGTTTATATATATGTTGAATCTACGTTCGTTATTTATTAGAATTACCAATATATACTTGAATATTGTGCAATTTTTTGTGATCTGTTTTTACTAAAAAACTAGTGGGGTGCACTATACACAGACATTGTTTTTTGAAAAGGATAAAAAGCATGCGTTTTCGGTGACCGGTCGCACTGGATACAGGTAAATCTTTCTGAAGGGTTCAAAATTCATGCAAAAAAAAAAAAAAATTCAGAGTTTTCACTAGACATGAAGTTGGTTTAAACACAAGTATACAAGTTTATACACGGGAAGAGAAGTATACTGGCATTCAAAGAATTAGCCCTTGGCTTCTATATTACGGCAACATTGAATTAGGTGAATTAAAATCGATTGATGCTATGTATTTTAACAAGAATGGCGGCCATTTTTTCTAGTTTTCAAAAGGGTGTTTTGGTTTATCGGACGACAATCAGAGATTTGCAAATTGAGATGAGAAAAACTTCAGTCTCCTTTTTTTCCCCCAGTTTCTTTCCAAGTTTAACACTTTCTCAATTTGTAGATGAATGGTACGAGGAACATTCTAGTGAAGTCGAACATCTATTTGGCCACCACAGTTTCCAGATCTGAACATCATTGAAAATTTATGGTTCATTTTAGAAAACCAATTGAGAAGTCGATATCCTCCACTATCATCATTGAATTGGAGACTGTTTTAGCTGAAGAATGGATAAAAATGCCCCTGGAAACAATTCCCACTTTGTACGAGTCGATCCCACACAAAATTCAAGCTGAAATGATTGCCAAAGGCGGTCCTACGCTATACTGAAATAAATTTGCTTGAAATTTCAAGGTGTTTCATTATTTTGTACATTACTTATATATATATATATATATATATATATATATATATATATATATATATATATATATATGCAAGTACAGAAAGTTTGTCTCTTTAACTGAGCAGATTCATGCCGTCTTCGAAGTTTCGTGAGAACACCGTTATGATGTGTCCTCACGAAACTTCGAAAACGGCATGAATCTGCTCAGTTGAAGAAATAAACTCTTTGTACCTATCAACGCTTTATTCCAACACCAATATCGAGCACTTTACGACAAAAAAAAAACTTGCTTGCCAAAATATATTTTTTGTACTAAAAACGGCAACCATGGCGCTAAACATTATCCTGATTAAACACTAAACAATAGATATATATATGTTTTTAAAATAACTTTAATCCAAAAGGAAAAGTAGGAAGGTAAATTCCAAAGATCCGATCCTAATTTATATTAATATTTTAATATTAAAAAAATGATACAGGTGGAGAGCTCAGTGTAATTAAAATTACAGAGCCAATTATAAAATAAAATAAATTTCGATGTTCAAAACTGTTGAATGATCATTTCAACATGAAATCCCTAAGAGAGATTTCACATCTCATCGCAACTACCACATTTCAAATATTTTTGATATATATATATATATATATATATATATATATATATATATATATATATATTTAATCCAACAGGATTATCAGGTAGGTAAATCCCCCAAATCAAATCCTAATTAATATTAATTTCATTAATATTAAAATCGATCAAGGTGGAGGGCTCGATGCAAATATTATATTCCAATTACAGAGTCAAATATAAAAATAAAACAAAAATTTCGATGTTTAAATCTGTTGAATAGCCATTTCTACAAGAACTTCCTCGTTTCTTCAGTAACGGCGAAACGAAAATTTTATTTAATCAAATTCAAATGACAAAAGATTTCAGACTGGTAGAAGCCCCCCCCCCCCCAAAAAAAAAATCAACAAAAAACAAACAAAAAAAACCCCCCAAAAAACAAAAACAAAAACATCCATTCACATGAAAATAAAATGGGATGGGATTAATAATTTTTGAAATAAACAGGGAAGCAGACAGATACCTAAATTTTCGTTTCGCCGTTGCTAAAGAAACGAGGAAGAAATGGCTATTCAACGGATTTAAACATCGAAATTTATATATATATATGTATATATATATATATATATATATATATATGTGTGTGTGTGTGTGTGTGTGTGTTTGGTTCCCACTTGTTACCCCTCCCCACTATGGTCTGTTCTTTGAATTCAAATTTACCAAGCAGCTTAACTCGATGTTGATTTTGGGAAAAGCAAGAATTGAAGAGTGAAACTTTCTTAATTCAAATTTCCTGTGTTAAACTGTGGGGTATGTTACGAATTGATTCTTAAATCTGTATTTTTTCGTTTTTTTTTCCTCACTTTTTGGCGTTCATGCTTCATTTGGAAGAAAAAAAATTTGGGATTTTTATTTATTTATTTATTCTGTTATGCGAAGCTATCCTGGCCAAGGTATCAGCAGCCACTTGTTACCCCTCCCCGCTATGGTCTGTTCTTTGAATTCAAATTTACCAAGCAGCTTAACTCGATGTTGAGTTTTGGGAAAAGCAAGAATGGAAGAGTGAAACTTTCTTAATT
Source organism: Ascarosepion bandense (assembly GCA_037127315.1). NCBI lineage: Eukaryota > Metazoa > Mollusca > Cephalopoda > Sepiida > Sepiidae > Ascarosepion > Ascarosepion bandense. The sequence goes on along the minus strand of JBBBDQ010001892.1, from coordinate 4,183,564 downwards.
CAAATTTCCTGTGTTAAACTGTGAGGTATGTTACGAATTGATTCTTAAATCTGTATTCTTTTTTTTTCCTCACTTTTTGGCGTTCATGCTTCATTTGGACTTTAAGTAAGTTAAAACGTAGTTAACTCTCCACTTTTGGAAGTTTGTGTTTTGTGTGTTTTTTTTAATAGGAGTAGATAGGTCACCCTATCGCCCGGTCCATACTCCTCCCACGTCTATTGAACTGGAGTAGAGGCTTGCCCCTTGTTTCCTGTTTAGGATGTGGTTTCCGGCTTTCTCTTCTCTCTCTTCAGACCTTGGTATTGGTGCTTCCGTGAGTTTCCTGCGATCTGGCCGGTTGGTGGCAACGGCTCATCACTGTGAGGGTACCGGGTTGGCAGTTTCCTGGTTGTTGCTTCCGACTGGTAGTTAGGAGCCCTAACTCTTGCGTAGCGTCAAGAGCGGCTGCTCTGATCAACAGTTGTATAATATTGGGGTTCTTGTAGTGCCATGTCGCGCATGGATAGGTGTCCCTGCAAGCGTTTTCGGTGGGCAACCCGGAGGCCACACCTTGTTGCAGCCCTAGCCAGTTTCCCTCCCAGCACAGATCGTGGATAATGACCGCCTGTATCCTCTACCTTAGGTTCCTTTCTACAAACAGAATCATGACTAAACAAATCGGAAATGACCCTAAACCAGTTAAATCCAAACCACCTAAACCCATCAACCTTTCCTTCACTAATATCCGGGGCATTCATACTAACTTTCCTAGTGTAGAAGCGTTCCTGCATGAAAAGTCCCCTGACATCCTTGCGCTCTGCGAAACTAACCTCACCTCAGCTATTCCCTCCTCTGACCTCTTCATCCCTGGTTATCTTCCCCTTTTAAGGAAGGATTCCACTGTCCACATGCATGGTCTGGGTGTATATGTCAGCGAACACCTCCCCATAGGTAGGGTGACTTCACTCGAATCTACTGACCACCAATACATATGTCTCCGCCTGTCTCTCCTCAGTTCGGTTAGTTACCTATTCTTTCTTTACCGTTCTCCCTCCTCTCCTGACTGCTACCTACTAGATAGCATTGCTGATGACATAGATAAGGCTATTTCCTATCACCCATTCGCCCACATATTTGTATTTGGAGACCTCAATGCCCATCACTCTGAGTGGCTTGAAAACGCCGTTACTGATGCAGCGAGCATTCACGCCATGAACTTTGCTATTTCCCAATCCCTTATGCAAGTGGTGGACTTCCCCACTCGCTTCCCAAGCACTCCCTCGGGTCATTCCTCACTACTAGATATATGTTTCACCTCTGCGCCTGACGTCTGTCAAGTCTTGCAGCTTTGCCCTCTCGGCAACTCCGACCACGCTGTAGTCTCTCTCAGTATTTCTTTCCAATCTCACTTTCTCCAGGAGCCCCCTACCTATAGGACCTCCTACCTCTACCAAAAAGCTGACTGGGATGCCTTTCGCGATTTCCTCTGCGACGTCCCTTGGGGAAAAGTGTTCGACTTATCAGTGGATGACTGTGCTTCTGAGGTCTCGTCATGGGTGAAAGCTGGCATTGATGCCTTCATACCCACCAGGAAGTATTGCTTAAAACCTCATTCCTCTCCGTGGTTCTCTCCGGCCTGCTCAGCCGTCATTGCCCACAGGAACCATTACTTCCGTCTATTCCGGAGACAGTCAATTGATCACAATAGGCGCCTGTTCATATCTGCTCGCAATGAGTGCAAGAGAACCCTAAATGACGCCAAACAGTTGTTTGCTGAGAGAATGCGACAGTACATAACTGACCGCAAGTTCGGCTCCAAGGACTACTGGAGGATTTGTAAACAAGTGCTCAACAATAGGAAATCCTCAATACCTCCTTTAATCCATGGATTTGAGGTTCTCACGTCATCTGCGGACAAAGCTGAGTGCTTTGCCCACAGATTCTCACACAACTCCACATTCGACTCGTGTGGAGACGATGGGATCCCGGTGATAGTCCTTAAGAGGTGTGCTCCTGAACTTTCCCCTGTCCTCTCTAAACTATTTAACTACTGCCTTTCTGCTTCCTGCTTTCCTGCATGCTGGAAGTTCTCTTCAGTCGTTCCTGTATTTAAGAATTGTGGTGAACCCTCGAACCCATCCAACTATCGCCCTATCAGTCTTCTACCGATATTCGGGAAAGTATTCGAGGCTATAATCAATGCTGAAATAGTTCATCATCTCACCGCCCACAAACTGTTCTCCGACAGGCAATATGGATTCCGCTTTGCCAGGTCCACGGCCAACCTGCTAACAACCGTGACGGAGTACATGCTACAGGCCCTTGATGCGTCTGACTAGACTCGCGCGGTTGCTCTGGACATCTCCAAGGCTTTCGACAGGGTTTGGCACTGGCCTCCTATGCAAACTACGCGGTTATGGTATTACCGGTCGCCTGCTTGACCTAATCCAATCTTTCTTAAATAACCGCAAAATGAAGGTCGTTCTGAATGGGCGTGCCTCTTCGTCCTACAGTACGAATGCTGGTGTCCCACAGGGCTCTATCCTGGGCCCGACGCTCTTCCTTATTTTCATCAACGACCTCCCAGATGAGATCAAGTCCCAAGTAGGCATCTACGCAGGTGACACTACAATATACTCCCGCACCAGTAAGAAACCTGTCGTGGCGGACAGACATAATCTCGCTGCTGACCTTGAACGGGATCTACACTCTGTGGTGAACTGGGGCAAGAAGTGGCTTGTCAACTTCAATTCATCTAAGACCAAGCTGTTGTCTGTCAAACATTACAGGCAACCTCTCCTGCCTCCCATAAGCATGGACCAAGCGATTCTCCCGGAGAGTAATACACTACGCCTCCTCGGACTTACCCTGTCCTCAAACCTCAAATGGAACCACTATATTGAATCCATAGCAAAATCTTCTGCTAAGAAGGTTGGGTCACTATTTCGATCCAGGATGTTTTTTCCACCTGAATCCATCCTGCATATATACAAGTCAACCATCCGTCCGTGCATGGAGTACTGCTGCCATTTATGGTCAGGTGCCCCTGCCGTTCTCCTCAGTGTTCTTGACAGGCTCCAAAGGAGAGTCTGTAATGTGATAGGTACTGATCTGGCGGCTCGACTGCAGCCACTTCCCCATCGTCGAAATGTGGCCTCCCTTTGTCTGTTCTATAAATACTTTCATGGCTTCTGCTCAGACGAACTTAAGTCACTGATGCCTCCTCAACAGGTGTTTACTCGCGCAACCAGACTGGCAACTGGGTCCCACCCATTCGCAGTCAGGTTAGCCAAATGCAGACGACAATTCTACTCCTGCAGCTTCTTCTCTCGCACTTCCCGCCTGTAGAACTCGCTCCCGTATTCTTGCTTTCCTGACGGCTACAACCTCCAGAAATTTAAATGCAAAGTCAATACTCATCTCCTAACCACAGGACTTTAGCTCTCTCCACCCCCGTATAACCTTCCCTTTCTCTCCACCTATGTATCTGTCATCGCACCTGCTTTCTCAGCTTTCTATTGTTCCTTTCTAACTAATTTGTTCTCCTCACTCTTTTCTAATTAATCTTTTCACAGTTATGTAACCACCTGCACATCAGTGGCGTTTTCGCCTTGCTCGGGGTGAAACGATTAAAAAAAAATACGATGCTTGAACCTGATATAGCTCAGGACGTCGAGTCAGGAATGAAACGATCTTAGGTATTGGTCGCTTGGTAGGGCGTGTGATGGTCTTGGCTGGGCTTGCCAGTCATTGCATTGCCTTCTTTCTACTTCAACTTCTGTCCTCGAAAGTGGAACACCCGAAATGAATTGCTCTTCGCCAAGATAGTCGGTCAGTCGGTCGGTCAGCGACTTCTCTTTCCCAGGTGGTAGGGATGATTCCTACTCGAAGGAGTTGAAGACTTTAATAGGTTTTTATCTCTGCGTTTTGGGGTTTGGCTTGTTGCAAAATTTTCCAGGTCTTTTCGATACAAGCGTGTATCGCAAGCGTAGAGCAAGATGGAGATCACACACACACACACACACACACACACACACACACACACACACACACACACACACACACACATTTATATATATAGGTATACCTCGGGTTACGTCGTTTCGAGTTAAGTCGTTCTCGATTATACGTCGTTTGTTAAAAACAAAAAATATGGAAGAATAAAAATCAAGTTTAAGTCTTATTCGATTTGACGTCTTTACGCCACAAAGGTTGGAGTCTGACTACCTACGAACATCTACGTCCGTGATGTAAATAGACAAATTGAATGTAAATATTGGTAAATTTAATATAAATTAATTTATTTTCTAATATCGCAAAGTAATTTGGATGTGCGTCGTGGCGCAGTGGATATCGGCTCGGAACGAGAAATCGGGGAACCGAGTTCGAATTCCAGTTAAATACCTTGCATTTACTTACGCGCAAATACCCTTGGAAAAGGTATTAATCCATCTCTTCCCTCCAGTTATGGGTTAAATAATAGGACAGATTAGGCTCTATAGACTTGGTAGGCAACCAGTCTATCGCAGAAAGAAATGGCAACCTACTGCGGGATAATCTTCTGCCTAGTCAGTCATGTCTCTTTCGAGACTTGATCGCCCAAGCGTGTATCACTCATGGCACTTAACTGACTGACTGAATTTAAATAACTATTTGTTATTTAACCTTTCAAAATCGTTTTGTTTTATAAAATCTTACAGCAAACCACATTCACAAATTAAGAGTCCGCGATGTACTGTAAAGATCGCTAAATTGTAAACATTTACATTTACAAGTATATATGTACATGTATTCGTAATTTAGATTACTTTTTTCTGTACTATATTAAAAACTACAATTATTTTCTTTGCAAGCTCAAACTAGATTCTTATTGGACAGATATTATTAAAAATGCATTTATAAATAAAATACAGAACTAGGAGTGGTTATTTGTGGTTTAGCTTAGTGACAAGTAAATTCGGAGACAAGTAAATTCGACTTAAGTCATTTTTCGACTTAAGTCGCCTCTCCTGGAACCAGTTACCGACGTAAGGTGAGGCATACCTGTATATATGTGGATAGTTTACAAGAAACAATAGAGCATTTTAGGGAACAGTTGGTAATATATTTAATCAGAGAGCAATCGTTTGTGACCCTTTCCTTCTTCTGATCAGCATAGGTAATGTTAACCTCCATGAGAGTGACTCGTTACCCCTTATCAGGCTTACATTATCAAATAACATGAAGTGGAAAGATTATATTGAATTAATTGCTAGGTCTTTTGCTAAGAAAGTTGGCTCATTGTGTTGTGCTAGACAATTTGTATCTCCAGAACCTGTCTTACATAATTATAAATCTACCATTCGTCCATGGTCTTAAAAGTTGCTGATACATATGCTGCGTTGTTGAGAAAATCAAAATAGGAATCAGTAACATTATTGGTCCTGACCTGGCATCTCGGCTTCAGTCACATTCCTTTACTATGCAACCTAGACTTTATGAATTTAAGCTCAGTACTAGATTGTTCTAACAAGTATCCGTAAAAGTCCGATGCTCTATGTGCAGGGGATATCGGCTCGGAACAAGAAATCGGGGAGCCGAGTTCGAGTTCCAGTTGAATTCCTTGCATTCACTTACGCGCAAATACCCTTGGGAAAGGTATTAATCCGTTTCTTCCCTCCAGTTAGAGGACAGATTTGTATATATAGTCTTGGTTGGCAGCCAGTCTAACGCAGAAAGTAATGGCAACCTACTGCGGGATAATCATCTGCCCAGTCAGTCATGATTCTTTCGAGACATGATCGCCCAAGCGTGTATCACGTATGGCTCTTAACTGACTGACTAGAATGTTCATTGTCGTGCAGTGGGTATTGGCTTAGAGCGAGACATCGAAGAGCCGAGTTCGAATTCTAGTTGAATTCGTGGCATTCACTTACGCGCAAATACTCTTGGGAGGGGTTCTCTTTCCTACAGCTATGGGTCTAATAATAAGACTGTGTTCTATATCCTTGGTTGGCAACCAGTCTACCGCAAAAAAGTAAAGGAAACCTACAGTTGGATAATCATCTGCCCAGTCAGTCATGTCTATTTCGAGACATGATCGCCCAAAATGTATATCACGTATGGCACTTAATTGACTGACTGAATGTAATAGTTGAAAACATTATTAAGGTTTCTACTGGGCATAAAGTGGGGGATCAGTTTTATGTCCTTATAAAGTAATAAACTGACCCCCCTCTAATTACTATATAATAATATAATACACATCTTCTCCCTCTAGCGATGAGTCAAATAACAGGACAGATTGGGTTTTATAGTCTTGGTCGGCAACAAGTCTACCATAGAAATTAATGGCAACTTACTGCGGGATAATCTTTTACCCAGTCAGTCATGTGTCTTTCGAGACATGATCGCCCAAAGTGTATATCACGTATGGCACTTAATTGACTGACTGAATGTAATAGTTGAAAACATTATTAAGGTTTCTACTGGGCATAAAGTGGGGGATCAGTTTTCTGTCCTTATAAAGTAATAAACTGACCCCCCTCTAATTACTATATAATAATATAATACACATCTTCTCCCTCTAGCGATGAGTCAAATAACAGGACAGATTGGGTTTTATAGTCTTGGTCGGCAACAAGTCTACCATAGAAATTAATGGCAACTTACTGCGGGATAATCTTTTACCCAGTCAGTCATGTGTCTTTCGAGACATGATCGCCCAAAGTGTATATCACGTATGGCACTTAATTGACTGACTGAATGTAATAGTTGAAAACATTATTAAGGTTTCTACTGGGCATAAAGTGGGGGATCAGTTTTCTGTCCTTATAAAGTAATAAACTGACCCCCCTCTAATTACTATATAATAATATAATACACATCTTCTCCCTCAAGCTAGGAGTCAAATAACAGGACAGATTGGTTTCTATAGCTTTGGCTGGCAACCAGTCGACCGCAGAAAGTAATGGAAACCTACTGTGGAAAATCTTCTGCCCATTCAATCATGTCCCTTTCGAGACATGATCGCCCAAGCGCGTATTACTTATGGCACTTAACAGACTGACGGAATGCAGTAATTGGAAACATAATTAAAGCTTCTACGGGACATAAGTGGGGGATCGGTTTTCTATTGTCATGAAGTAATAAACTGATTTCTTACTAATTGCTACTTAATATAGTAATATGATATAATCCGTCCCTTCTACCTCCAGCTATGGGTTGAATAGCAGAACAGATTGGGTTCTATAGCATTCGTTGGCAACCAGTCTATCACAGAAAATAATGGCAACCTACTGCAGGAAAATCTTCTGCCCAATCAGTCATATCTTTTTCGAGACACGCGTGTATCACGTATGGAACTTAACTGACTGACTGAATATAATAGTTAGAAACCGGATTAAGGCTTCTACTCGGCATAAAATGGAGGATCTGTTTTCTATTGTTATGAAGTAATAAACTGATCCCCCTCTAATTACTACTTAATAATATCGTGCATCACAGAAAATAATGGCAACCTACTGCAGGAAAATCTTCTGCCCAATCAGTCATATCTTTTTCGAGACATGATCACCCAAGCGTGTATCAAGTATAGAACTTAACAGACTGGTTGACTAGATTGGTAACAAGGTCTCATCCTTTCACAGTTGAGTTGGCTACATGTAGCCGTAAGATCTATGCAAAGAGCTTTTGCACTTCTCGCTTGTAAAACTCACTTCCGGCTCCATAGTTTCCACCCAACTTTGATTTTCAAAATTTGAAATGCAATGACAATTGTTATTTACTGTCACCTTTATTACTCCTATATTTTTTCAATTCCTTGCATTCACTTTCGCACAAATACCATTGGCAAAGGTATTAATCCGTCTCTTCCCTCCAGTTAGGGGTTAAATAATAAAACAGATTGGGTTCTATAGTATTGGCTGGCAACCAGTCTACCGCAGAAAGCAATGGCAACCTACTGCTGGATACTCTTCTGCCCAGTCAGTCATGTCTATTTCGAGACATGATCGCTCAAAGCGTCTATCATGTATGGCACTTAACTGACGAACTGAATGTAATAGTTGTAAACATGATTAAGGTTTTTACTGGGCATAAAGTGGGGGATCGGTTTTCTATTGTTATGAAGTGATAAACTGATCCCCCTCTAATTACTACTTAATAACATAATACACATCTTCTCCCTCTAGCTAAGAGTCAAATAATAGGCCAGATTGGGTTCTATAGCCTTGGTCGGCAACCACTCTACCGCAGAAAGCAATGGCAACCTACTGTGAGATAATCTTCTGCCCAGTCAGTCATGTCTCTTTCGAGACATGATCGCCCAAAGCGTGTATCACGTATGGCACTTAACTGACTGACTGATTGTTTTCTCTGCTTAATAATGTCTTTCGTTCTCCTTATTATTTCACAATCTGTCTTAGTGGCTTTATGTTTTTTTTTTTTGGGGAAAGGACTGAATGCAAACTCATGTTGTAAATGAATCAAAGGAAAAATGGAAAACCGAGGCTAACAGAAAACGATGAGCATGACAAGAATAGTTTTCTTCAACAAATTTTAGTCTTAAATAAAATAAGAACGACAGGACAGAGGAAAACAGAAAGGAATAAAGAGAAAAAAGTTATTTAAAAAAAAAGTTCACAATATAAGAAAATAATAAAAAAAACATGCTTAGAAAATATGACATAATCTGAAAAAAACACTTACTGTTCAACAGTTTATTGTATAATTAGCAGTAAATAGCTTCTTTTTACGTAGTCTAACCTTGGCGCGCATGCGCATTCATGCACTCTCAACAAACACTCAAGACAAAAAAAAATCATAAGAACAATTACAATGATAAAAATGAAGAATATTCATTGTACATATTTCAATCTTTAAGAATGAAGATACAATTCTTTTCGATTAAAAGTCATACGCATCCATTATATTTAATATACAAAAAAAAAAAAAAAAAAAGCTTCGATACCATAACAAATAGAAAGAAACTTTTTCAAAGTGAGGGTTAAAATTATTAGTGGCTCCTATCCAGGGGTCTCCGATTTCTACCGATTAAATCTATTCTTTGCTGAAAATGCTAAATATTTGTGACCTTTTGAACTTTTATTCATATTTTTTTATATGCGCAAAAAAGAATGCAGGTTAACTTATAATATTCTTCAAATAAATAAGTAATATATATATATATATATATATATATATATATATATATATATATATATATATATTTCAAAACAGAAGAGACACAGGACAAATAGTTTCACTGTGGCTAACAGTTTTACGCGGAAAGCAACCTTTATTCTGTCTGCAGGAATTTTGCAGTTTCACGCGCAAAGCGATCCTCAGACGGTCGGAAGAAAAAGAAAAAAAAAAAAGAATGCAACGTGACCCTCAAGCAATTGTGAAGAACCGTGTGAGAATCGCTTTACACGTGCAACTATTAATAAAGTTGAAGGGTCCCTGTCTCCTTTTGGTCTTGGAATGTGTTCCCAGTTTTTTTTTTCTGGATTGGTTTTCTGTTTTAGATTCTCTGGTCTGGATTATTGAACAGTGTCTGTTATCGCCGGGTTTTCGGTAGGTATTTTGTGTTTTTTTTTCTTATTCTTAGGCCAGGTTCATTTTGTTTTATTAGACATGTTTTATTTGGTTCTGTTCATCCTACATTAATATTTAACGACATATGTATATATGAGAGTCATTAAATGCGTATATATATATATATATATATATATATATATATATATATATATATATATATATGAGTTGAATATATGGATTGAAATCCGAAAAGATGACTAGAATAAGTATAGAACAGGTAAGAAAAGTGTTTTTAATCTAACATGTTTCTATTTAATAAGCTTCTTCAGATATTTTAAGACACTTAATTACACTTTTTTCTACCTGTCCTTTACTTATTCTATATATATATATATATATATATATATATATATATATATAAGTATGCTTGTGCGCGTGTGTGAATATATTAATAAATAAAAGGGAATTGATGGCCATGTGTGCTTTTTTCGTAAATATCTTTTTTAATATATGAATTAAAGTAAAATATAATTGGCATCTATAGATATATGCAAAATGCTATAATTCAACTTATATCAAGAGGAACAAAATTTCTGTCAATAAATTTTTAGAGTAATCATTACTAAATCAGAAATAACCAAGTTCAATTTTCATCCTACGGAATACAAATTCTTAGTTTCGTAATTTCACACTGGACAGAACGTTCGACAAGAATGATTTTGTTGACAACAGAAAGACTCTGTGCAATGAATGCAATCGACACAATCATTCTTATCCAAAGTCCTGACCAGTGTTAAATATGAAAATCGGAGTGTACATGCAATAAACTGACTTTTATTTTATTTCTTATTAAATAATATATGAATTATATAGATATGTAAATCTATATATATATATATATATATATATATATATATATATATATATATATATATATAACTTTTATTTTATTTCTTATTAAATAATATATGAATTATATAGATATGTAAATCTACTTACAATTACATATTTATGCAGTATTTATGTGAATTTTTCTATATTATAAATAGATATGTCTACTGATAACAATTTTCATTCTTTCGGGAACACACATATATATATATATATAACTTTTATTTTATTTCTTATTAAATAATATATGAATTATATAGATATGTAAATCTACTTACAATTACATATTTATGCAGTATTTATGTGAATTTTTCTATATTATAAATAGATATGTCTACTGATAACAATTTTCATTCTTTCGGGAACATATATATATATATATATATATATATATATATATATATATATATATATGTGTGTGTGTGTGTGTGTGTGTGTGTGTGTGTGTGTGTGTGTGTGTGTGTGTGTGTGTGTGTTGATTTGTTCCTCATGAGAGCAATTAAAATAAATTCTTATGAACGGAGTATTTTAAAGTATCTGTGGCCCCAGAAACTCTCACAAAAATATATAAGATAAAATATAAACAATAAAAAACATAGCTTGTTTAAATTGACGGAAATTTATAGAAAGATCAATGAATTATTTTTCATTGATGAGCGGAAAATACTTAAAAAA